>JASAOD010001989.1:0-186340 GCA_030849845.1 Crithidia brevicula | reverse complement strand
CGGCCTTCGCATCGCCATTGCTGATGAAAGGAAACAAGAGGCAAGGAGGAGAAACAAGAAAAGAAAAAAAGATTCAAAACATGGGAGGATGGTGCAAGACGCCGACACTTTCGAAAGCTCATGCAGGCGTCTCTTCTCTCTCTCTCCTTCATTGTGTTTTTGATGGTTGGTTTGAGAGGAGTTTTGGAGTTTCCAAGACCCTTCTTCCTTCCTTCCATCTCTTTTCTTTGCTCTCCTTTCGACTCTTTAGCCCTTTCGTTGTTGCGCGTGTGCGAGTGAAAGAGGAAGAAACAACTGAGCCCATCACGTTGCACTTTGTGTTCCGCGTGCTTTTTTTATTTTCTCTTTCTTTTATTATAATTTCCCCTTACAAAATAAAAAACACAGATTCGTACATTTATTGAAGAGCTGAGTGCTTTTCAAAAGACACCTTTTTTTATGCGGGTATCGTATGCAAACTTTATCTCGCACTAAAGACGATGCAAGCTGCGTTGTCCGCATGGCTCAATGGTGATGTTGACACTACTAATAACTTTTTCTTCACCGAAAAAGCGTCATTTTTGGTGCCACTGCTAGGGGACTCTCCCGTATGGGTTTCTGCCATCGCATGGTCGATGGCCGTGCAAACAAGTGCACGCTCCTTTTGCTGTGCCTTTCTTTCTTGTGTGACTGACAAAGTCCTGCCCATTGTTGTCTTTCTTCTTCCCCTCTCTCTCTCTCTCTCTTACCCTCTCTTTCTTCATCGCCATCGATCTACTCATACTTGCGCGTCTCTGTGCGTACGTATGTGTGCACGTCCACTAATTGCAATTCGTTCCTGCAATGCACTTTTACCTTGCTTTTTTCATCTCTGCGTGTCGCTTTTCTTTCTTTCGCCAACTCCCCAATACAAAAAAAAAAGAGGTCGACTCAACGCCCCGTGTACTTCTCTCTCAGAAGAATACTCGCCTGACACATACTCAGTCGCAACCATGGCCCGCCGTCCGTCTCGTTGCTACCGGTTCTGCAAGAACAAGCCGTACCCGAAGTCGCGCTTCTGCCGCGGTGTGCCGGACTCCAAGATCCGCAACTTCGATATCGGCCGCCGTCGCGCCACCGTCGATGAGTTCCCGGTGTGCATCCACGTGGTGTCCCGCGAGCTGGAGCAGATCGCGTCCGAGGCGCTGGAGGCCGCCCGCATTCAGGCCAACAAGTACATGGTGAAGCGTGCCAACAAGGATGTGTTCCACATGCGCACCCGTGCCCACCCCTTCCACGTGCTCCGTATCAACAAGATGCTTTCCTGCGCCGGCGCCGATCGTCTGCAGACCGGTATGCGCGGTGCCTTCGGTAAGCCGAACGGCGTGGCCGCTCGTGTCCGCATTGGCCAGATCCTGCTGTCCATGCGCACCAAGGAGGCGTACATCCCGCAGGCCTACGAGGCCCTGCGCCGCGCCAAGATGAAGTTCCCGGGTCGTCAGATTATCGTGACGTCCAAGTACTGGGGCTTCACCGACATCCTCCGCACCGAGTACGAGGCTCTGCGTGACGCCGGCAAGATCGAGCAGCGCGGCATCCACTGCAAGGTGATCGCCCCCAAGGGCAAGATCACCATGCGCAACGTCATGGCCTAAGAAGGGAATGGAAAAGGAAAGTAGCAGCATGTTGTTGTTCTTATTTCCTATAATGTTCGCCTTTGTAGGGTGTGCGTCTTCATTGACGACCTTCGCCTCTTTCCTGTCCTTTCTTGTTTTCGTTTCTCGTTTTCCTTTATAAAAAAAAAAAGAATGAAAAAAAATATATGAGTTGGTTGAGCAGAAAAAACACTACATGTCACAACGGCATTTACCTGCCTCGTAGACTTGCTGCTCTGACGAGTAATGAAAAGGTCGTGCCTGCCCGACACCCTGGAGTGCAAGTGGCCCAATGCGCATACTCTCTTCCTTTCATGTCTGTCTCGCGCTCGAAGCGCGTCCTAGTGAGTGCGCGACTACGCGGCTGGACGCCACAAAAGGAAGAAAAGAAGTAAATGTATGTGTGTGGGTGTGTACATCCCCACTTTGTTTTCGCTCTCTTGTTCTTTGCGTTTTCAGGCAGTGACGATCCGTTGTATAAATATATATGCTTTCTTTCTTCCTTTCTCACACACTGTCTTTTTCTGACTTTATCTTTCCTCCTCTCTGCTCTCTCTTGTTCCAATGATCCTCTCATCGAAGTGTGTGGTACTGCTCTTTCTTTTGTGTCTGTTGGCGTATGTTTGCGTGTGTGTGTATGTGTTGACGCTCCGTGACAGCTGTTGATACCGCCTTTGGTGATAATTGTGAGTGCTCATTGATCTTTTCATTCCTTCTATCGATTTGAATACGTGTCACCTCTGACTCAACTCAGCAGCAGCAATTCTATTCTTCTTTTCTTTCTCTCATACTCTTGTTGCATACATTTTACGTTTCCTTTTTTTTTTTTTGCAGCACCACCTTGCTCCTTCACTGCCGGTGCTCACCTGTGTCTCTACTCTCGCGCATCCTCAAAAAATCACGTTTCTGCGTATTCTCCCTCCCACGTACCTCCCATGGCATCTGTCACTGCAGGTGCCGCATCCCACTCCCCCTCTTTCTCCTCCGGCGAGGGAGAGAGAAGCAGTCGCAGCAGTAGTCTGGACTCTACCCGCGCCGCACACGCCGCCTACGCGTACGACTCGGCCTCCATCGCGCTGGTGCCTGGTCTGGTGGTCCCTCTCGTGCCACCTGCCAAGGGCGGCTGTGCGGCGCTGGCCGGCGCCGTCTTCGCCCTCGGCCAGCTGGCAGATGCGGTGGACACCGTGTGTGCCCGAGTCGATCGCAGCACAGCTGAGCGGCTGCGCCGATTAAAGAGCGTGCAGACGCGCATCGCCGTCTGTGTGGAATCGATCACTCGGCTGCGCCACCGGCGTGCGTCGACGCTGCTGGAGAGCAAACCACGCTACCCACAACTCGCCCCCACACGCGCGCGTGGTGGGAAATCGAAGCAATCGCATGTGACATCCGTTGTGGACCCGCGTGCCTTTGCAACGGCAGCGGCGATGTCCGTGATGTGTGCTCCTTCCGCAATCTATACGACGCACAGCGACCACTACCTGTGTCCGCGCCGCTCCTCTCCGCTGCCAGCTGTAGCACCGAGCTCCTGTAGCTCCTCCGAAGACGAAGACAGCGACGAGGAAGACGTGAGCGGGAGTGCCAGCACGCGTCTTGTGCCCCGGTCTGCCTACCAGTCTCCTCTGCGTAGCATCACACCCGTATCAACAACAGCAGCAGCAACAGCAGCAGCGCAGGCAAGGGGTCGTCGTCGGCAGCGAGGTGTGAGCGATCACGCGCCGCCGCCGCCCATGAACCCGATGTCCACCATGGACCTGGCCGCGTCCATGCCGCTGGAGTCGGTTCTGTGGGACGGCGACGATGCCTCTGGTGCTGCAGTGTTGATGGGCGACAGCGTGGCCACAAACAGCACTGCACCATCCGCAACTGCGTCTACTGCCGGCACGATGCCCTTCTGGCAGCCACGCACGCTGCCCGTGATGCGAGGCGGCCAGGTCTTGCACGCCGCCTGTGAGGTGCCGAGCAGCGTCAGCGCGTTGGTCAGCTTCCCTGCGCGGCGTGCAGCCTACCGCCATCTGGCCGCTCCGCCGCCCGCCACTTTCCCCATGAGGCTTGTGAAGGGCAGCGCTGTTCCGCCAGTGGCGGGTGGGCAGCATCAGAGGACAGCAGCGCACACAGATCCGTACGGGGGGCAGAGAGACGTGGGCGGTCGCACCGTCGTCAACTTGCAGCACGACTTCATTTCGCAGTCGCAGGCGCAGCAGTACGCTTTTGTGCCAGGCGGCAGCGGCGCTGCGGCCTCGGCGCAGGCGTTAATGGCGGATCTGCCCCGCAATCTTCCCTTGCAGCACCTGTCGGCGGTGCGACAGTGGGATCGGCGAGAATTCGCGCAGCAGCAGCAGCAGCATCGGCGTCAGGCGGGGCGAGAACACGAAAGAGTCGGAGAAGCGTACGCCACGCACGACGGTTCAAGCAGTCGGCGGGGCAGCAGGGGATACTACGATGGACTGGAGGGCAATGATGGGTTCGGCCGCGGCGATGGGCGACGCGATCGCGGGGTAGAGAGCATCGCACCGAGTCAGCAGCAGCGGCAGCAGCAGCGTCGTCTGTACGCTCAGCAGCAAGGGGGAAAGCAGCGGAGACACACGTCGAGGTTCAGCGGCGACTCAGACGACGTCGACAGCCTGCAGGGCAGCGATGCCGCAGAGAGTGACGATATGGGCAGGTCGCCAGTCCAACGTCTCGCCGCCCCTCCCCGCACAAATGGACGTGGAGGAAAGGGAAAAGCCGGGGAGCGTGGACCCGATAAAGCGCCCGCACAGGAGCCACCTGGGCTGCCCCCTTCGTCCTCCACAGCCCCCCCACCACCACCGTTCGATGGCCCGCCAGGAGTGATGCGCTCGACGACGGCGCCTCCCCCACCGCCGCTGCCGCCCGCCGCGTTGCTTTCTGGCCGGCCCAATCCGCCGATGCTTCCCAGTCGAGGGACCGTCACCGCGAGTGACCGTGGCAGCGGTGAGCCGCCTCGTCTCCCTCCTCCGCCTCCGCCACCACCACCACCGTCTTCACCCTCTGCCTTCGCCTCGGAGCTGAAATCTGCGGTGAGTGGGCGGCCAACGCTACCACCACCACAACATGCACAGAGGAAAGCGCTGCCGGTTACACCGCCAGCAAAGCTGCCTCCCCCACCGCCTCCGCCTCAACGGCCCGGTGGAGGCCTCCCGCCACCACCACCACCACCACCACCGCCATCTTCATCCTCTGTTGCAGCAGCCGTGCAGCCACCACTGGGCGTGCGTCCAGGCGGTAGCGGCGTAAGGAGCTCCTTGCCACCACCACCACCCCCTCCACCACCGCCTCCGGGTGGGTTATCGACGGTGCTTGGACAGCGACGGAGGGTGTTGCAGGGCGACGTGTCCAGCGACAGCACCAGCGATGTCAGCAGCGAGGGAGAGAGCGGCCATGAAGGGCCCGTGCGTGTGGCTCCGATGGCTGGACCTGGAGGGAAGAAGGCACCCGCAGGAGCACCGGCGCGGCCGCCGCTACTTGACGGAGACTCCTCAAGCGACGACAGCGACTGGTCGCGTTGAGGGAAAGAAAAAAAAATACGTCGAGAAAGCACCAAGTGTAAACTCCTCGTACGTGTGTGTGAGTGTGTGTAATATGCACTGGAGACCTCGTTGTCTTTTTGCTATATATACAAGTTTTTCTTCCATTGCCTTTAAAATGCTTAGTCCTCAATTTACACAAATGGTGTCTCGCCTCTGCATGCATGTTTACCCAACGCAAGTGTCTCCTCTTGCAATGGCGCACCTTGCCAGGCTTCATGGTCGGAGTGAACCTCACTCTCTGTTTGTCTTTTTTGTTGTTGTTGTTGTCGTTCTCGAGGATGTTTGGCATGGCACACATTTCATTCCATGTGCACCTGCGTCACTTCGCAGCCGTACGTATCTTGCCATCGTTGCTTCACAGCGCTGTCGGACGTTCTCATTGGTGTTGATCTCTCTTGGACTTTATCGTTTGTCTCCTTGTAGCACTGTTTTCTTCCACTTCAACCCTCATTCGATATACCCTCTCTGCACCTCCTTTTTGTTGTTGTTGTTGTTTATTTCCCCCTGCATACTTGATCTTAAAGCACCTGAGCTGCGACTTGGTTGTGCTGTGTCTGCCGCGGTAGTGCCAACCAAAAAAAAAAAAAGAGTCTGTTTTTTTTTGCATTTGTTCTTCGTGTTGTTTTTGGTTATCTGTACAATACCGTGCCTCTTTATTCTTGTACACTACACTTTCTCGTTCTCGCATAGAGCTACTTGAGGACTCCAAAGCGCGCACATGCAGACGACGCCGGTGACGGTGCGCGTGGGTGCGTCATCCCCAACCGCCGCCGTCGGTGCGACAGGGCGTGTGGCAGCCACCACGATATCGTCCTCCGCCGCCGCGAGTATCCGCAGCACGCCGCAGCCAGTCGCCGTGCCTACGGGCCGTGCCGTATCGCCTGGAGATGCAACCGCACCAGATGGCACGGCCCTGCTCTCCGCACCGCTGGGGTTGCAGGCCACGGTGCTCTCCCAGCCCTCCTTCTACCCCTCGCTGGGGGAGGACATGGGCGACTTTACCGAAGAGGGCGACATTTTGTTTCCCGTGCTGGGCAACCCGTGGGCTCGCGTGCAGCACCGCGACGACGGCGAGCGCAGAGAGACAACGCGGATGGAGACGTTGCCGCCCGTGGATCGAAGCAGCAGTGAGGCGGCTGGGCTGCAGGGCGATCCGCTGAACATGGCCGAGCGCGCCGCCTCCGCCTCCCCATCCACGGCGACCTCAACGCGATCGACAACGCCGCAGTCGTCTGCACCGCCGCCCACGGGCTACGTCCTCAGCAGCGGTCTCTCGTCCTCCACCGCGCTGTGCGTGCAGCCGGTGCTCACGCTGCCCCGCAAAGTAGGCGTCTCCCTCGCCTGTGAGGTATTTCGTGCCCTCCTCAGCTTTCACAACGCCGCTGCCTATCCTCTTACCCAAGCACACTTTCACATCGGTGTGGCGCAGCCGCCAGCCCCGCTGCGTCGTGCACTGCTGCGTCGCACCGTCCCGGTGATACCGCCCAAGTCAAACTACACCACCATGGCGGCCGTCCCGCTGAGCGATGCGGGCATCTACTCGCTGGCGGTCGCGGTGGACTACAACGACCCCAGCGGACGACAGCGCCTGCTGACGTGGAACAGCACGTTGAACATTGAGCAGCCCATCATGGAGGTGCAGCCGCGCAGGTTGACCTTCCTGCGGCCAGCCCTTTCAACAAAGGGCACGGCAAGCATGCGGGCTGCCTCCGCACCGTCGTGGTCGCGCACGTACGCGTGGTATCAGCTCGCAGTGGGTCTGAAGAACATGTCCAGCGTGCCTCTCTATCTCACCTCCGCGGAAATCCAACTCCCCACCTTGAAGCACCACAGCGGGACGCCGCTCTTCTGCCGTCGCGGCCACGACTTTGTGGCTGTGGAGGAGCGAGGCAGCGGAGATGATTGCAGTGACAGTCACACGACGGCGGCGGCAGCGACCACCACCACCACTACCTTTCTCATGCCCGGCGACACCCAGAGCCTCATCTTTCGCGTTGGGGTGTGTGCGGAGGAGCTGCGGCATGCCACGGTCGTACACGGCCAGGGCGGCTCCATCACGCGCCTCCTCAGCCCACGGCTGACCTCCTTCGGCCAAGTAACGTGGACGTGGTGCCGCGCCAACGGAGAGACCGGCACAGCGCGCAGTGCCCCGCTGCGGGTGGCGCGGCTGGTGGCGGAGCCGGAGGTCCTCCTGCACGTCGCGCGTGTCACCCCGACTCAGCGCAGGAGCGCACACCTGGTGGAAGGTGTGGAGGACGGCGCGGGGAGTCTGTCTCCCTCTTCGCCCTCGCTGCTGCTGGCGGGTTCCCCTGTGACGGTGGACTTCGTCCTTGTCAACCACAGCGCCGTGCACCGCTACGACGTCGCGTTGAAGGTGCGGGTGGAGCGTTTGGCCCCACAGTGGCTCTATACCGGCCCCACAGTGCGTCTGTTGGGGTTGCTGGATGCGGGCAGCACCTTGTCCTTCTCGCTGACGCTGCTGCCGTGGCAAGCGGGGTGGTTAGCGGTGCTGCAATCTGCGCTTGAAGTGGTGGATGCGCGGATGCCCGAGGCCGTTCTCTGGCCCCCCGCCGCCACCTCCTTGATGCAGCCGGTGGAGGGGCCAGGTGCAGCGGTAGCAACAGCAGTGGAGAAAGATGAGGATCGGTCAACGCTCGTGGCGACAGTGCCCGCGGTTGCGCAGTGCCCGATGCAGGCGACCTTGCCGGCGGATGGGGATGTTCTGTGTGAGGTGCTGGTGTTGTAGCGCCACTTCCCCCACACCAGCGTCCGCACATCGCGCGCCGCTTCGTTTGCTCATTTACTTATTTTCGGTTTATAAAGCTTCATGTTTCATTTGGTTCTTCGTCTTTGGTTTTTTTTTTCTTTCTGATTCTCACAATTGTGTCTCCCCTCTGTGGCATCTGTGGCACTTCAGGTCGGCAGAGAAAAGGGAAACTGGAAAGAAAGAAATGCGAATAATAACAATAATGCAATGGTCGATTGCTTGCGCCGCAGTCAACGTGTAATATCATGTGAACTCCAGAGAGTTTTTATATTCTTTCGCTCCTCATATTCACACACAAAGCGCCTTTTCAAACTCCTGTGTGATTTCTCCAATTATGTATTTTGGGATTTGTAGAGTTTTTTTTTTCGGTGTGTTGCATAATATGCTCCTTTAACTCGCGTCTCTCGTTGGGCTTCATTTCCTGTTGCTGCCTTCGTGATGTAGCTGAGGAACCCCTTCAAAGCTCAGTATGCCAGCACTCCCACAGCACCAACAGACAGTGTGTGATCATCCGCTGCTTCTCTCGTTGACAGAATGGCCCTCACTCTCCTTCGTATGCTCTCTCTCTCTCTCTCTTGAAGTGGTCGTTAAACACATTTTAATATGTTAATTGCATGTGGCTCTCTCACCCACACAAACGCACGCACGCACACACGTCCAAATCTTGGTGACTCGGTCCTCCTATACACACAGTAAAACCCTTTTTTTAATTAAAGGCAGAAACGCCTTTCGACGCGTGTCCTTTCCTCCCCTTGGAGCCTAATCAAAAACTTCTTTTTTCTTCTTCTTTTGATCTCCTCCTCTTGTGTTCCGTCTCCTGGCTTTAACGCGAACCTAACGAATAACTGTCTTCGTCTGGCCCGAGAAATAAGAACTTCTTAAGCGTGGTGATCGGTGCGACAGGTGCTGCCTGTTCCGCCCCACATTCCTCTGTACATATATATTTATCTTTCTCCTCAGTGATCTGCTGCACGACGCGCCTCAACTCTTCGCTGTCCTCTCTCTCTCCACAACAGCTTGATAACTTGTACAGATCTCGTCTCTCTTGTTATTCTCCCGTTCCATTGTTTGTTTTCTCTCGTTTATTTTTCTGGTCATTTTGTTCATCATTAAGTCTTGGCCGTTGCCGTTAGTAATATCGAACCGTGCAGCCGTCCTCCTGATTGTATAAACGGTGTGGGCTGCACGCTTTTTTGTTCAACTTGTCTTCGGTTTTCTTTTTTTGTTTGTTTGTTTGCCTATAAACTGCAATTTTTTTTTTTTGCTCGCTCTCGTTCCTTTTATTCTGCTTTCTCGGTTGTTGTTGTTGTTGTTGTTTATCTTCTCTTCATCTTTCAATTTCTAAAGTTTTGTTTGTTATTACGCCGCTTCCTTAATTGTGAGTGTGGTGTTTTTTTTTATATTTTGGTTTGTTTTGCTCCGTATTCGTGTTTTAACTTCTTCTTTTTTTTTACAGTTTCTGTTTTGTTTATCTCCTTTTATCAAATATTATCTCTCTTTCTTCGCTTTTGCTTTCCAGTCTATGCGTGCTGGTGTAAACCAGATACATTATTATTTTCTGTTTTTGGGTTATTTTACACATCTATAAGTTCTCTAAAACGATTTAAGAAATTAAAGCATTTCTCTACCAACAAAAAAAAAACCCTTTTTGATTAATCTGCTCCTGTGTTCGCACGTAGCGACTATCCGCAGAACACAAGTACTTGTCTTCTGCCTCTTTTTCTTTTCCTTTAATAGTTGCTTTTTTCATTTTTCTTGTTTGTGCTTCTCAAAAGCACGTACCTCGACATCCTGCATTTGCTTTGTTGCTGGCATTCGCCTTCATCTTTGTATTTTCTCTTTCTTAATAAGTTGTATTTAGTAAAAAAAAACTCTCTCCCTTTTTTATCTTCGTGCACGACGATCTTCAGATGAGCACCACCAGCGACACCTCTCACCCATCCCAAAGCCTTCCCCGCACAAGCCAGAACGCCTCATTCTCGCCCATAGCGCCGCTCCACACACCCCACCACCGTCGTCCCCACGCTGTGGTGCACCTCACCGCCAACCTTTCGAACTCTCTCAGCGGGTCCAAGCTAGCGGAGTCCCCCGCCTCCGCGTCTACGAGCGTTCTCAAATCCGCCAGTCCCTTCGCACGTGCTGCCTCGACCCGCTGCGCAGCCGCAGACACAACAACAACAAGGATAACCGCATCAAATACAGAGGCCACAGTAGCAGCAGCAGCAGCAGCAACAGTGGGCGAAATGGACTCACCCATCGCAGCGCATGACGGCCACAACGACAGCGTTGTGCGAGAAGCGCTCGACGCGGCACTACGCGCCAGCCAAGGGCCGCCTGCGCCACAACATTCGCCGCACACACCCAACGAGATGGCGGTGGCTCAACGCGTATTGAGCCCCAACGCCACGTCTGCGCAGGTATTCCCGGTGATTCTCTCCCGGGCAGTGCAGAGCGCTAGCAACCCAGGAAGCAGCACCACACAGACGGCCATGATAACGCCACTGGCGACGACTGTGGACGCCGCGATGGTCGAAGGGGGCGACGCCTCCGCTGCTACGCCGCACCATCACGTGGCCTCGCCGACATCTCCGACGTCGCCCCCTTCGCACAACGCATCCACGGATACGAGAGTAGGCGAGTTCGTTCGAGAGGCTGTCAACGAGGCGGACATGCCACCGGGGCTGTTGCGGTTCTTGCAAGGGCAGAAGCAGCAGGGGCTGACATCGCCGGTCACGACGCCGCAGCCCTCTACGCAGGTGGTACCCAACAACACGCAGCTGTCCCTGGTGAATGAGTTGCCGCCCGCTGCGTGGCCTGCGGTGCGGTACACCCAGCCGTCCTCCGCAATGGACGCCACCACGCCCAAGAAAGCAGCGATAGCGGCTGCGCACACGCTGCCACCTCTGCCACTGTCTTCTTCGAAAACTGGCTCCCACCCACTCGCGCAGCAACAGGGGCAGCACGTCCTTCCCTTGTCGACCGCCCCCGCGAATGCCTTCCCCTGCCGAACGCACGACGCCACGACGCCTCACCGAGGCAGCGAGACGCGTGCAGCCGGCGGGTGCGCCGACACGCCGACGGTGGTGGTGGCAGCAGCAATGCCGTCCCGAGTGGCCGGCACGCGGGAGCTGAGAGAAGTGGATCAACTTCCACTTCCACCCACATTGGAGTTGGAGAGCGTGGCAGCCAAGGCGGGGGCAGCCTACCGCAGCAGCGACGGCAGCGGGACGCAGCGGCCACCGTTCATGAGCAACAGCGAGGTCAGCACCGTCCGAACGAACACCAGCGGAGTCAATGAGCGCTTGTCGTTGACGGGCCGGACCACGGCCACAGGGGCGGAATTGTCCCTCACGCAGGTCATCGGCAGCGACTCGAGCTCCCTCAACGACAGCGCGCCGCCGCCGCGCCGCTTCGCCCCGTCACCACCACTCTCCGCAGCGGTCGAGCTCTCCAGCGGTGGTCGTCGCCGTGTTGCTGACGTTGACAGCGGGGAGGGCTCTGCGTACCTGCACGGCCTTCGTCGGTGCCATCCAGCGGGGACGACGCCCAACGGCGCCCCCGCCGCGCCGGTGCTCCGCGTTGACGATCGCCGCGACGAGCCTGTCGAAGAACGGCCGGTCACCCTCGTGAAGGACGGCGACGACGAGGACGACGTGGTCAGCAACGGGAGCAGCGCAGGGGTGAAAAGCATCCTCTGCAGTCCAACCCGCCCGCAGGAGCGGAAGCGGCGCTGCAACTCACCGCAGCGGACGCTCAACGCACCCCCGCCCTCGCTGGCCTCGGCCGCCGCCCGCGTGCAGTCGCGGCTTCCCGAATCGCACGTGCCCGCCTCCGAGCACAGCCTCGCCGCTGCATCGTCCACACTGGACGTGAGCCGTGTCAGCCTGCAGCCCTTCTCTCCAGCTTCTTCCGTTGCGGCGCAAAAGAAACGAACGACACTGTTCACGGCGCCAAGCCTGGTCGACGCGCCACCCTTTGCACAGCAGCAACACCGCCTACAGCAGCAACTGCTGCAGCAGCAAGCGCCGACGCAGTCCTCCCAGCTTGCTCAACGCCGCCTCACGACGGTGTCCCTCAGCAGCACGCACCCCGGGACCAGCCTGCTGGACGACAGCGCCGCCGGCATGAACTTTGTGGAAGCGACGGATGCGACGCCGCGGTCGCCGATGGGTGGGCTGGAGCCCTCGCTGATGGCTGGGGTGGCGTGGATGGATTCGTTTTCCCCTTACACCTCTTTCACCTCCCCGAACCTGACGCAGACGACGTCGGCCACGACGACGACAACAACGAACCGAGGCAGTGTGGCCTTCACAAACTCTACGACGCAGAGTGTGGGGCCCCACCACGGGATCCCCGTCACGCTCTCCGAGCAGTCGATCACACGCGTGGCTCCCTGGCACGGCTCGTCCTCGCAGTCCCTCACCTCACGTCAGCGCCGCCCCCTGACCGCCGCGGTGCAGCCAACGTCCTTCACCACCGCGCCGCTCCTCAACGCCGGGTTAATTGCCCAGGCTGTGCCAACACCGCTGCCGTCCTCAGGGAAGTACAACGGGCGACAGCACAAGCACGAGCACTGCGTGTACCTGGCCCCGCAGACGGCTCTGTTCCGCAGCGCCAGCTCCGGCACCAGCATGGCCGACAGCAGTGTGAGCAGCAACGTGCCGGGGCTGTTGATGGATCGCAGCGGCATTGCGTCCATGAGTGGCAGTGCGGTGGGGCAGCGGCACCGCCCCCTTCGCCTTCCACCGGCATTGGCGACGACCATGTCCCCCCTGGCGGATAACACCAACTCATGCTCCAGCTCGCCCCCGCCAAATTACTCCGGCACGACGACCTCTGTCGTGAGCTTCATGCGCAGCTCGTCCGGTTCCGCCTGTTAACGAAGCCAGAAGTTTCAATACAAACAATGTCGGAAAGTACAAAGAAAAAAAAAACCTGCGGAGTTTCAGACAGCAGCATGTGGTCTCTTTGAATTTTTTTTTTTTTTTGTGGCTTTCGTTGCCAGTTTGTTTAGTTTTTTGGTTCTCTGTCTGCTTTCTCCTGCAGAGTTGTGTGCGTGCTCTAACTTTTTTTTTTCTTTGTTTCATTTTCTCTTCTCTTTTCTTATTGCTTTGACGAAACGTGTTTTTTGATTAATTATTATTATTTTCACCTCAGTTGTTGCTGCTATTGTTGATGAGGAGCAACCTCACTTACTTCTCTCCATCTCGCGCCTTTTTGTCAAGTCAACAGAAACGAGTCGAGAACTCAGTTTTTTTTTTTTTTTTGCGTGTATTATTATCCGAACTACATTTGATTTTTTTTTTTTTTTTTTTGAGTCCCTCTCCTTTCCACACTTTGATGAATCACGTGTGTGTGTATGTTAATGTTTTCTTTTCTTTCTTTTCACTTCCTCCAAAAAAAAAAATTTCCGTAGAGACAAGTATTCGTACTGTTCGTTCCTCTGCTTCTAAGAATTAAGTACTTCCCTTTTCTCTTGATCTCTCTACATACAAACCAGCGGGTTTTTTTTTTTCTCAAAAGCAAATATACATATCCTGTGCCGACACCTTTCTTTTCTGCTCAATTTTTGTTTTCCGTTGTTAATATGTTTTACAAGCACTTCTTTCGTGGACAGGATCAGCGCCTTAATAGTGCTTGCGCGCTGTGTTGTTAAAAAATAAAAACGAATAAAGCGATCCAATCGCACTGGTTATGTAAATCCCTTTGTTTTGTTTGCTGGTGTGTTTGCTTGTCTGAGATCGCTGCGTTCTTTTTTTTTCAAGTTCAACTCTTTGATTTTTTGCTACAAAAATTCTCCCAGATTCCTCTGTTTCCTCCTCTTTGTATGTTCCGTGCCTTTAACATGTATAACTTTTTCTTCCTAAAAAAAAAAAAAAAAAAAACACACAAGACACATTGATGCTGTTGTTTTTTGTTCGTTCACGATGTCCTCTCTCCTCTTTCTTAGGGCGTTCCTTGAGGGCCAATGGCCTTCTCTTTCTCTCTCTCTCTCTCTCTCTCTCTCTCTCTTTCTTGCTGCGGTTCAACACTCCCCTTGTCCTGCCAACTGCTGAAAGATTCATTATTATCTGCCTGTTTAGTTTTTCATGAATCGATTTAATTGTTTATATATATGTCTCTTTCCTTTCTGCTCTTTTTACCACCTCGCTGTTGCTGTTGACGATGTCATAATGTTCTTATTATTAATATTTCCTTTTTTAAAATAAAGAAAGAGGGAGAGAGTGACGTCGAGGGCAGCGAGCAGGCGACAAGGATCTACTGTACGCAAGCTCAGATGCCAGTATTGTTGTAATGCAAAGCGAAACGCGGCACGTGCCAGCATGTGTTTCCTTTCTTGATTTTGTTGTTGTTGTTGTTTTTCTGATGTGCAATCGGTTTACACTTTTCTTTTTGCTTTTTTATGGAGAGAAACATTCCTCCCTTGATACACAATAACACTCAGCACAGACATACGCACACTGCAAGCAAAAATGAATAACTATGAGGGAGTCAGGTCCCATCATCTGCTCTCCGGTTTTTCTTTTTTTTTTGCTGTTATTGTTGTCATTGGTTATTTTCTGCTGCCGTGTTGCTTTGCCTCTCCTCACTATTTGTGTTTCTTTCCTTTTTCTATACTACTACTGCCTTCACTGGCACTGCTGTTTAACTTTTCTCTCTCTCTCTCTGCAGGTCTCAGTAGGCGACAGAATACTTTTCTCTCTCTCTCTCTCTCACACTCTTTCTGTTGTGCGCACGCTGTCTCTTCTATGTGTATAACGCCGTTGTCCTTTCTCTTTCTATTTTTTTTTTTTTTGTACTGCGAGACGTCCGCTATCTTGTCTTTTTTTCTCCCCCTCACATTCTATAAACCATCTCCACGGAAGAAGAACGAGGAAAAGAAAGAGATAGCTGATGGAACGAGACGGCGCTTGCAATCTAGCTTGCTCTTCTCTTGCTAAGTCTAAATCCATGGCGCCAGTGACGCGTTTTTTTTTTTTTTTTGCGGGGGAAGATTGTGGTGTCTGTTGTTTTTTTAAATGCTAATCTAACACAATGTCCTCTTTTGTTTTTCTCCCTCTCTCTTCCTTTAAAAAAAAAAAGCTGTGTCCTCCTTTAAGCAGATGAACTCCTAACATTCAAAAGAACAGCCTGAAAGCGCATTTATCGCGAAGAGACACACATGGATGCCTTGTATGTATTTGTGCATGTCTAAATCGATGTTATATGTTCTTTGCACGCCGCCAGCTGGCTACACCAACTGCCACCGCATGATGCGGGTAGAAGAGAGAGACTTTTTGCTGCCGTTTTTTGTGTGCGCTCTCTCTTCCTCTCTCTCTCACACTTTCTTTGTGAAGTGTGTGTCCCCCATGAACCTGCTCTACGCATCGATTCAAGATGGTGATAAATCGTTGCTGCTGTGCACTAAGCTTTCTCTTCCCCAACGGCTTCTCTTTTGCAGAACCGTAGACGGGACGAAAGAAAAGTTGTGTCTATAAGGAGTGGGAGGAGGGGCTAAAAAAAAATTTAAAAAGATCTTTAATATGGTACGATGCCTTGTTGTACCTCCCTGTTCTCTCGTGTGCACGACTGACTTCAACTCCTTTTTTTCTCTCTCTCTCTCTCTCTCTATCACTTTCCCTGTTTCTTTGCTTGCTTTTTCGTTTGTTGGTTTTTTGTCTTTCTTTTATGTGAGTGTGAGGCGCTGCAACTGTCAAAGCGACGCACTGGTCTGCTCTCGGCTTGAATACTGCCACCCTCACCATCATCAAACCCTCAGAAAAAAAAAATTGCTGTGTGGGCAAGATCAGTCGCAGACACAAACACCTGAAGGTTCACTCTGGACTATCACCGAGCGCATATATATACATTGTTTGTTTGGTTGTTGTTTCTCTGTTCAGCGTCCTCTGCTAGGTGCCTCGCGAAAGATGCTGGATCAGAAAGAGCACGTGAACATCATCTACCCCGAGGAAGGGAAGCGCTATCGGCTGAATGTGCGCACGGCGGTGGGTCGTCTTAGCGTGGGCAAGGTGAAGCAGTGTCTTGCCGCTGCCAGCTCGTGTCCCATCCCGCTACCCGACATGGTTCTCCACCTGAACGGTGTGCCGCTGAGCAACGACAGGGATCTGTGCGAGAGCCTCGGCATCGGCAACGGCGCGACGCTCTCCGTCGAGGCACGAGCAGCACCATTCTCGCAGCAGCAGCAGCAGCAACCCTCGTCCTTCCTGCGGCGAGACGCTGAGATGGGAAGCGCGTTGGAGAGCGACCCATTCGTGTCGCGTGCACGCAGCGACCGCGCACATACGCCGTCCCGCGCCACTACACCCCCACCTCCGCCTCCTCCTCCTTCCTCTTCTGTCATGTCAGAGCAGCGGCGATTGCTGGAGCTGCAAACGCTTGAGCAGCAGGACGCGATGCTGCACAAGGATGTCGCGGTGCGCGATGACATCCTCCGGAGCACGCTGCACCACGTCGATGACGAGATGGACCAAGCCAGCCTGCGTCGACGCCAGCTGGAGCGCCAACGCGAGAACGCAGAGGAGGAACTTCGTCGCATGCACGAGAAGGAGGCGGCAGCCGCAGCGGAGCGACAGCGACTGGCCACACTGCGGGCGCAGGAAGCCGCCCGGGCCACCGCACGCGCCACCGAGCTCGCCGAGCGACGAGAGCAGATGCGGGCCGAACAGGAGGCCACTCGAGCCGTCTCGCTGCTGAAGTTGGAAAACGAAAAAAAGAAGGCGACGCTGGCTCAGCAGAAGTCCTTGCTAGAGGCGGAGCGGGAGCGCGCGCTGTTGGAGCAGGATAGCTTTGAGGCCGCGACCAAGATGCGAGAGCTGGAGCTGCGCAGTCGCGAGATTGACATGGAGCATCAGCGACTTGCTCGCATTCGCGAAGCACGCGCGTTGGAGGCGGATCGGAGGATGTCGGTAAAGCAGCGCCTCCACTACTACGAGCGCCTCGGCGTGGAGCCGCCACGGGCGCTGCAGCGCGAGGCTGCGACGTTGCTGATGCGCCGAGACGACAGCGCCGATGACGATGAGAGTGAAGCTGCTGATGCCGCCGAGGCGGAAGATGAGGAGGCACACAGTGGTCAACGCAGAGATCCGAAGCACTCGAAGCACTCGAGCAGCGGCACACAGAAGGCGGATCGTGTGGGGCTGGTGCAGAGCCGCGGCCCCTCGCACGCTTCCGTCAACGCCACCGCCTCGCCGTCCTTGCCGAGGTCTCCACCGCACCGCAGCACGCAGAATCCAGGCCCCGCTGCGGCGCAGCAACAGCAGCAGCAGCAGCGCAGCCCATCCTCCACGCTGGCTGCGTCCTCGCCTAAGACGAAGTACAACAGCGACGTCGCTGTCGTGCCGGACGGTGGCTTCTATGATGCCCGCGAGAACGCTGAGGAAAACTTGCGCCGCCTCGGCGACGATCTCGGCCTGTCGGGTGGGCTTGCGTTGGACGACAGCGACACCTGCGTGATCAGCATCGACGGCGCGTACACGCTGCTGGTCACCTACGATGCGGCGACGGAGCGACTCTACCTGTACGCCACCCTGCTGGCCGCGCTGCCTCCGTCGGTGCGGGACACACCGGAAGGACGCCTCCGCCTGTATGAGTTTCTCCTCGAGGCGTCGCTGCTGGGCCGGGAGATGTGCGGGGGCGGGGTTGGGGCGTCGATGCGCAACAACTTTGTGTTGATGTCGGCCAGCCTGTACATGCCAACGAGCCAGCCGTGGTCGCTGAGGACCTTGGCCCCGCAGTTCATGCATTGCCTTCAGCACTGGCGAGGCAAGCTGACGGAGTTTCTACAGGAGCTGGAGCGTGGCCCGGCCTTGGCTGGCGCCTCGCCGCAGGAGCCGCAGCATGGCTTCTGGAGCGAGCCTCCGCCAGTCGCCCCGTCTGCGCATGCGAGTTCAAGCCCGCCGTCGAGGGCAGCGTGGTCACAACAATCACCACAACAACAGCAACAACAGCAGTACAGCAACTACAATGGGCTGCACGGGGTGAGCCCCAGTCGCAGCCCCGTGGGTTCCGTCTCGCCCTCTCAAGCCTCCCCCTCGCAGGCGCGGGACGGCAATACCCGTAGCGCGTCCAAGGTGATCCCTGTGTTGGGTCTGGAGGTGACCGGCACCGTGCTGGTGAACGGCATGCCCACGCACTACGATAACGGGGTGTTGGTCGTGAACGCGGCGGGGCCGTCGGTGCTGGCCGGGATTCAGCCCAACGACTTTGTGGAGGAGCTGAATGGCGTGCCGATCCGCAGTGTGAACGAGTTCCGCCGCGTGATTGAGCAGCAGCTTGTCCCTGGCATGTTGGTGCCTATTCGTATCAACCGCGGTGGTGTGGCGATGATTGTGACGGTGCGCGTAGAGGCCGCATGGTCGCTGTAGGAGAGGAGAGGTGAAAGTCAAAAGGAAGGGGAATGCCTTTCTGCCGCGCGTGTTCGGCCTCTCGTGATTCGCTGCATCTCTCTCCCTCTCTCCGCTACTCTTCTACTGTTGTGTGTGTGTGCGTGTGTGTATTTTGGTTGTTGTTGTGGATGGGGTTGTTTCCTCAATACAGGAGACCACGATGCACCGAATGGCTGCTAGTCACTGCCCAAACAACTGTGTCTTCGTCCTCTTCGTTATTGTGGACATCTACGCTATGTTGTGTCCATTCGTACTATATACCTTGTGATGTATTTTTTTGTTTGTTTTTATCATTTGTAGACCTCGTTTTCTTGTGTTTGCTCCTCTACTAGAATTGTCTCTACAGAAAACAGTGGCGGCTACTGTTTTTCTGGTATTTTTTTTCCCCCCTTCTGAGTATGTCTCTTCTCACCTACATTTTCGTCTTGCTCGGCAACCGCATTAGAACTCTCATTTCACGAAACACAGAAAAGTTTAAAAATGAAAAAAAAAAGGAAACTGATACGATATGCAGTGCACAACCTTGCACTGGCACAATTATGGAGAAGTTTCGCGTACTCGCACAACGAAACACAGGTTCCTGCGCCACGTCGAGGGCATGCACAAGTGTGTCATTTCTGAAGCGTTTATGGATGTTTGGTAAATAATTTAGTGCCATATTGTTTGTGTCCCTCAGCTGTGCGTTCTTTGATCAGCCCACACTGGCCCTCATCCCACCCTCCGCTTTAACCTCAACCGCGCAACACGGGAGAACCATAACCCCTAAAATAAAATAAAAAATCCAACTGGTAGACCATAACAACAAACATTGTACCTCGCATTCATTCAGAACCGTTTTCTGCTTGTCTACTTTCTGTTCCGCATTGTTTCCTACCTACCGACACACAAAAGAAGGAGCAGTTTACCGGGGCGATTTTTCAGAGAGATGCACAGACATCACACAGAACTAGAAAGAATTGCATGAATGTTCTAGTCATGAAAGGGCATGGTCAAAAGAAAAAAAAATCATTTTCCCATTGATACTTCCCCTTGTGAGTCACC
The DNA here is from genome assembly GCA_030849845.1 of Crithidia brevicula. NCBI lineage: Eukaryota > Euglenozoa > Kinetoplastea > Trypanosomatida > Trypanosomatidae > Crithidia > Crithidia brevicula. Next base: position 166,986 of record JASAOD010001989.1, on the reverse strand, counting down.
TCAAGACTCTTGGACACTGCCGTTGACGCCGTAAGGCACAGAGGAAGAGTCACCGCGCAGACAAGGGCACATGGGCTTCCACACGCCTCCTCGGCAGCGACGACGTCTACTCCCTCACACCTCCACTCTCGGGAAACGAAGCGCGGACTGCGACAACGTCGAGGACGTTTCTCTCTCCTCGTCTTCCTCAAACCTGTGCGAGGCGGCGCGCCACGACAGCGAGCACCTTTACGCGGAGGAGGACGTGGCACAGCGACGCCGTAGTGGGTTGCAGCAATCTCCATCCTCACCTACCCCAACAGCGTCGCTGAAAGAGGCCAAGGCGAAAGCACGTGTCTTTCGCTCTTCGTGGTCGTCATGGTTTGCTTCGCCAGAGCAGCCACCGTGTCGGAAGCGGATGCGTAACGACGAGGCAGACGGCATTCCCGAGACGCTGGCCTGTCTGCTCCGGCACTACCTTCCGTCCTCACGCCTCCCTGTCCCAGCGCCGACCCCTGACGCGTCACTGAACGCTCGGGGGCAAAAAACGAGACACGAGAAGAGTGCGGGCGATATTGGCAGCAACACTCGCAGTAGTGGTGTTCGTGATGGTGGTGGAAACGATGCTCCGTCATCGCTTGAGCCACCTACAGCGAAAGGGACTCTGTCCTCCGTCACCGACCCGGCCTGGCGGTGGAGTCGCTTCTTGCCCCCGCACTGGACACAGCCCAGAGACGCATCGACCGCGTTACAGACACCGGCAAGAGATAGCGCAGCACAGCACCAGCAGCAGCAGCACCAGCAGAAGTCGTCCTCGACGATGCGATGTGCACACCGTCCACCGATGCTCCGTCACAAGGACAGCATCGCTGATGGGCAGTCCACTGCGTTTCAGCAGCATGAAGCCGACCAAAAGCAGCTCTGGTTTCTCCTCTCCAAGTACCCGCAGGATGCAAGCGCTTGCCTTTCTCTGAGCCGCTCACTGTGCGACATTCTCGCCATCATGCGTGACACACCCCCTCCCTCGCTGCCCTCTTCGACGCAGTCTGTGGAGGGCCGCGGCTTAAAAGAAACGTCGCACAGAGAGACAGAGACATGTACGGCGGCGACAAGGACAGGGACGTGCCCATGTGGCTGTCTCGTGCGTGGCCGCTACGTGGATCCGCCGCTGTTCAGCTACCACCACGCCTACTATTACTCCCAACAGTCTCTCGCTAAGGCAGATATCCGCCCCTCGTGGCGAGACGCAGAGGAAGATGTCATGCAAGAGGCTCAGACGGTCCCATCTGAACCAGCGTCCAGTAGTCAAAGCGAGGGACCGCATCCCATGGCTTCCGCATGCTCCGCAGAACTGTTCCCCAATGCCTTCGGCCCCGCTCACCCAAGAGCAAGCTTGTCAGGAGCGAGACATCTGCAACGACTTTGTGAGTCATGGCAGCAGCAACAGCAGCTGGCAAGGCATTCACCGCCACCAACAACGTCACTGCAGATGGCCCTGCAGGTGGAAGTGATGCCGCTGCTGGCGATCCAAACCCTGGCGGGATTCGTGCAGAAGAGCAGTGAGAAGCAATCCGCGCTGAGCGAGCGCCGGGCTAGCCGGATTGCGCGTCGTGCGCTGATGTCGAAGAAAAACAACCTTAGTGGCAGCGGCGTTGCACCACCTGTGATAGACCGAGACACGCGCCCTCGTCGCTGTTTCGCGAATGCGAAGGCAGACTCAAGAGCCCCGGCCGACGAGGAAGCTGCTGATGCCTTTGCGCAGGCGTACCGCTCCTTCTGTGGAGAGAAGAATAGGTTGTGGGCGGCAATGGCGTGTGTGCGGCTGGCCTGGTGTCAACTGCAGCAACGTTGCGCTCGTGCCCTCTTCATCCCTCAGCTGGAAGTGTTAAGCCTTCTCCACGAGCACACCGATCATCAGCAACAACACTCAGCATCTGATGCTTCGCCGTCACGCCGTGTGTCTGGTCTCGTGCGAGCAGCTGCGGCGTGCAACATGTCGCCAGAGTCGCTGGCCGCACAGCTGCTGCGTAGTCTTGGTGCGGCGTGTCGCCACACGTCCTTCAGTGCATCTGCTGAGGCTTTCCACCGTCTCCGCGTTCGCCTGCTGATGCACGCCTCCGAATCCCGCCACGACCACACGCGCGACTGTCGTGGTGATAATGCAGGCCACACCGGTCATACTTCGCTTTCTTCCTCTTCCTCTGCGCAAAGCGCTGCGGCAAAAGAGCTGCTCGCGATGGAAATATCTGTGTTGACGAGTGTGGATGGACAAACTGCGCGGATGCCCTTGTGGTGTCGGGTGGCCATGGAAGTCCTGCAGCTGTATTTCGACAGCTCCCGCCGCCATCGCGCGACGAGCAGCTGCGACAAGGTGCGCATGACAGCTGATATGGTTGCCTGTACGACGTTGAGGGAAAAGGTCTACTTCCGCCAGGTGCGCCAGTTAGTTCGGTTGTTGACGCAGCTTCTGCTTCTACCTGCAGTGTCTGTGGTGGCGGCGCCGTTGCCCGAGGGCAAGGGACGCGCAGGGGCATCACCCCGACCACCACCACCCCCGATCTCATCCTCCAACGCTGCTTCCTTTGCTTCTCCACGAGCACCTCTCGCAGCTCTGCCAGCGTCCACCATAGAAGAAATAAATAACATCACGTCTGGCTTGTCGTCGCTAATGCTGTATCACCCGCTGTTTGGTGTGGCAGCGGCAGTGGCGAGCGGGGCGGTGCCGCTGCATTGGGCGGCTACGTGCCTGGCGGGAACAGCCACTGACACACTCGGCCCCCATGCCACGTCAGCAGCAGTCGCAGCAGGGCGAGTAACGCGGGGTGAAGAAGTGGCACGTGAGGTGGGACGCCTCGCGGATGCGGTGCAGCGGTGGCTGCGGCAGCCAAAGGAGCGGGAAGAACGTCTTTGCTAGAGTATAGGAGATAGAGAGGAAAAAAAAACAGGAAGCAAACTCGCATCGACCTCAGAATGTAGTGTGAAAATGTGCGCTTTGTATTTTGTGGTTTGTCTCATGACGACGTCTACTGGTTTTTCTTTTCTTTTTCTTTTTTTTTTAGGTGAACAATACGAATTTGGTGCCGTGCCTTTTCGCCAGGTGCCGTTTGTGTAGATGCGCTGGCGCGTTCGTTCCATACGTAATCAACTGGTACGTCTCTTCTTTTTCGTTGCTTTCTCTTCCTTTAACTCTGAAGCGTTCCTCTCGGCTTTTTTTTTTCCTTTCTTTTTCTTTCTTTCTCTTTCCCCCTCTGCTCCTCTGCACCTGAAGCCTAGCCCTAGTGATTGTGATGTGTTTCGCTACTTCTGTGCTGCGATGACTTCTGCTACTATCCTTATTTTCCCCTTTACTTTTCTGTACGATATCAACCAAATGAAAAAAAAAGGACAGTCAAAATAAACTTCACGCTTTGTGAAGTTTCCTTGCCTTCTCCCTCTCTCTCTCCTCGACCGTGTGTGATGCAGTGCGCCTCTACCAGAGGGTCGTACACAGACGCACAGATACGAATCAACTGTGACTGGACACCTCTAAAGCCCTTTACTCTCTGGCAGCTTGTCTTCCTGGCACCCACTAACGTCACCTTTCTCCTCCTCAACTTTCCTTTTTCCAAACTCCGAATATATCTTCTGTTTTCTGTGGTTGTTGTTGTTGCTTTTATAATTATTACTGTTCTTATTATATTATTATTTGCCCCCTGATAGTGTCAAGGAGCGAAAAAGATTACAAGAGGGAGAAACTTCCTTTGTTCTCGAGACTCTCCACGTCAAGCATACTTCATCGTATTTTTTTTTTTCCTTCGATAGTGCGTTAACGTTCTGAGCACCGAAATCTTGGACTTTTAACCTCTTCCTGGACCTCTCTATCCTTTGCTTGTGTGTGAGTGTGTGTGTGATCTTTTTCGTTAGCCATGCGAGCGGTGAAACTGCGTAAGAGTGGGCAGGTCCTTGCAGGGATGGAGAATAGCAGTGACGATGCCGCAGCCGCAGCCGCGCACGACCACCACGACCACTTTGCCGCCGATGCCACCATCAGCAACCACAGCACGACAACAAGTAGCGGGACACGAGAGAGCAAAAACACAACTCTCGCCGCGGCTCAACACACACTCAATGGCAGCTCTATCGCCGCGCATCTTAGAGATTTGCGTTCTTCCGGCCGCGACACATCCGTGGACGAGGAAGAAGACGCGGAGGAGCAGCGGGAATACAACGAAAGAGACGAGGAGGTGGGAGACCCGACGGACACTGCGCACTTCATGCGCAGCCCCGACCCCCTAGCCGTCGCCATCGCCCGCGACGCCCCGCTGAACTTCACCGCGCGAGATGATCCGTGCGTGGTAGCGCGCCTGCCCCTTGCCTTCCACGAGATGCTTCCCGTCATCGATCAGCAGCTTCTCTACCGGCAGCGGCAGGACGCACATCAGCTCGCCATTGACTCGGCCTCCTCTTCTCTTCTTCCTCCTCGGCAGCAGTCGTCGTCATCTACGCTGCCGCCGGTCTCGGACTTTATCCGGGATCGACTCCCGCTGGCGGTGGGACGCGCACCGGGCTGTAAAACAAAGCTGACGCACCCCACCGCAGAGGAGACGCCCGACACCGCACATGGCGATGAGAAGACGCGGAGTGGAAAGAACGCCACACGAACAGCCGCAACCGCAGCCAAGAGCACGGATCAGCTCTCCCTCGCGGATGAGCAGCGAATGTATCGCGAGCGAGTAACGGAGGAAGTTTTGGGGTATTTGCTGAATCGCGACTCACTGAGTCAGCGTCCAGCGCATGCGGAGGGGGAGACAGGCATCGGAGAAGACACAACGGCAGCGTCCCCACAGCAGCACGTAGATGATGAACAGCGATATGCGATGGTGGAGGCCTGCCTCAGCGGCCTGCGCGAGGTCGCCACAGATTCGGTGGAATACGGCGAAATTCTTCGCCGTCTGGTGCAGATCGAAGACACGCGCACCGCTGCCGCTGCGTCCAGTCACCCTCCGCATGATGGGCCGGACACGGAAGACGTTGACGTGCACCTCCCCGCCTATGTGCGGCAGCTTCTCGTTGGCAGAAACCTTCGACCCACACCGACGGACACCGACCAGAGCGTTGACGCCGCTGCTGCGGGGGTGGTGGCGGCTGCGCGTGGGGAAGGCGTTCCAGCGCTGGCAGGTGCGGAGCCTCGCGCACCCGTTGTGGCGACGACCGCCCGCGCCGCCCTGGACGCGCTGCTTCCGCCACGGCTGCTGCTGTACTACATCATCAGCTATGAAACCGCGGTGGCGGTGCAGCAGCAGCGGCGCCTTGCACAGGATCGACGCGCGGCGCTTCAGCAAGTCCTGCGGGAGCACCCCGACGATCGACAGAGCATGGCAGAGCTGAAGGCAGTGACGGAGCTGCTCGCTGGGCCCTACGCCCACGCCCCGGTCGGGGTGGTGCTGATCGTGTTGGAGCGCACCAGCGATGTACAGGCGCCGCGTGCGTACTTACACGGTCTCGAGGAGTCCCTCGACGAGATCTTAGCTCGGTGTCACGCACGGTGTTGTGGGCGGCCGTTGAAGCTGTCCAACAGCGCGCAGAATGCCCAGCGTCAGGCAACAGCAGTAGCAACAGCCGCCACGCTCGCGCCAACACGCCCTGCAGAAGTCAAGCAAGGAATGGAAAAAAGCAAGCTGAAGAGTCGCGCTGGTGGACCCGCCACGAAGACAACGGTCTTATCGGTCGAGAAGCATCCGGTGATCACACGCACCACCCGGCCGCTGCCTGCGCGTCCCGCTCCCCTGTCCTCCAGCGGGGGCGGCTCGGCCAGCGCCGCCGCCACGCTGAACGTGGTGGAGCTGAACGCGGAGCGCCGCCTGGTGCAGGCGGACCTTCTTAGCGAAGAACTTCTACGCCAGGTGGTCGTGGATCTGCCGGAGCGGGGCGTCTTGCTGCGGCGGTTGCTGGATGAGGCACGGCTCTCCCTCGACGCACGCGGCGTCGTTGCCCGCGAGCGTGTGAGTGCAACGCAGGAGCGCTTACTTGATGGCCAGGATGAGCGAGAGGCGCTGGCGGAGGCCCACGTGCGCCTTGATCAGGAAGCTGCGATGCTGCGCGAGCGCCTCGCCTTTCTCAAGGCGCGCCGCGCAGGGCTAGAGGCATGGGTGGAGGAGCGGGTGGCCCGCACCACGGCAGAGCATCATGCCCGCGTCGACTTCAATGAGAAGCTGCGCCAACGATTGACGGCGCACACGGAGGCCATGAAGGCAGCGCAGGAGGCAGCTCGGCAAAGTGCACTGGCGTGAAGCGGAAGAAGCCTGAAAATGGTGCTGTCTTTCTTCCCTGTTGATGTTGTAATGTAGAGTAGTCGCCAGAACATTTCTTATTTATTTATTTTTTCCAGAGAGAAAAAAGAAGCGGTTGTCAGTATTGTGGCATGCAAAACATAACAAAAAAAAAAAGCTGAAATAATGGAGCTGTTGTTTCGCTTTTGCTTTCCCCATAACCTGTATATAGACTCTTTATTCTGAGCAAGCTCTCCCTCGCTCTCTTTCTTTCCCTCTCTCTCTCGTCCCTGTACCTGCATGTACACTATCAGCAACACACCCCAATGAACCACTTTTTGAGCAGTGCAGAATGATGTTAAAGAGAATTAGTGAAGCAAACAAAACATTTCGTCTTTCTCTCTTTTCTTCTTTTTGAAGAAAGATGAATATGTAGAAGCTGAAGGAAGTGCTTGTCGGGAACGAAGCATTGCTCCCCTGCACAACACCACCCAGTGTTTCTTGCTCTTCCACCGCCCCTCACGCTTTTTTCTGTGTGCGTGTCGCGGCGGCCATGAGCGCCTGCTTTGAATTCGAATCCCTCTGCAGATACCGATGCTAAGACACGTCCACATCAATGGAAAAACTACTTCAACCCTCGCCACCAATATTTCTCTCTTTTTTTCTTTTATTAATCGCGCCTTTCGTTTGACCTCTTATTATTGTTATTAATCTTTTTTTTCTCTCTCTCCATCCTTGCCGCTTCAATTAGGTCATCGTGTTACACATACCGTTGACTGTGCTTCCTATACAATTCCCAGCCCCCGCCTTCTTTGCCAACGTCTCATCTCCTATTTCATTAGGGACTTGAGCCGAACTAACTCACCGTAGTGACTCTTTTTCTTTATATATTGGTTTTTTTTTTTTTAATTCTCCGTTTCTCGTTTGCTGTGAGTGTTTGTGTTCACGCGCGTGAAAGAGAGCAGAAACCTTCGTTTTTTTTTTTCTTTTGTCTGTGTGCACAGGGCAACGATCTCTCGTGCTTTTTTGTTTGAATTCTAGCAAAACACACCCCGACTTAGTGTCAATTTTCGCGCGTCTCCGTCCCCCAAGCATAAACGTCGTGTTTATTTCCTCTTCTTCTTGTGCGTGTGTGCTGATCCATTAGCGCGTGCCCGTTGCTCGTTGCTGTTCCCATTGACACCTGCGGTGTTCGCTGATTTTGTGTACAAAAGCAGTAGAAGAGCTTCCTCATTCTATTCCGCCGCCACGCGCATCTATCAGTTATCATACACAACAAAAGCGAGTGAGCTTCTGAAACAAAACCAAAAAAAAAACCAAATTCACCATCAATTCCCATGCTGACGACGCGTATTATTAAGGAGACGGAGAAGCTCCAGAAGGAGTGCCCGCCTGGCATCACGGCCACCCCGACCAAGGACAACCCGCGTTACTTCATGGTGACCATCCAAGGGCCTCCGCAGTCCTGCTATGAGGGTGGTCTCTTCCGCCTTGAGCTCTTCCTCCCCGAGGAGTACCCGATGAAGCCGCCCAAGGTACGCTTCCTGACACGCATTTACCATCCCAACGTAGACAAGGTGGGTCGCATCTGCCTTGACATCATCAAGGACAAGTGGTCCCCTGCGCTGCTTATCAACAAGGTGCTGCTCTCGATTCAGATTCTGATGTCGAGCCCGAATCCGGACGATCCGCTGGCGAATGATGTCGCCGACCACTGGAAGGAGGATGAGGGCGGCGCACTGCAGACCGCACGCGAGTGGACACGCATGTACGCCAAGGCGTAAAGAAGGGTGGCTAACGTGTGTGCTATATATATAAGCTTTTTTTTCTTAGAACTCTCTCTTTTTGTCTTTACTCGATGTTTCGTCGTTTTTTGTTTTATTGTTGGTGTGGTGGTGGTGGTGGTGGTTGCTGATCGTCTCTATACCCTTAATATTATTATTTTTCTTTTCTCTGAAGCTGTCCGTATCCTTCCCTCTGTTGGCCTCCTTTGTTTTCCTTCCGACCTCTTCCACCAGAAAACTGCCATCGTAGTCATCTACTTTGGTTTTACCGTGTTTAGTGGCGAATGGGGGAGGCTTGACCGTGTCGATAATAACGAGAGGAAAGCATGTGTGTAGGTGTTTGTTTGTGTTGGTCTTCCGTTTAGGATGTGGTGCTTTCTTTTTTACTTTTCTTTTCTTTTCTTTTCTCTCAAATATGTTTTGGAATGTGCACGAGATGGTACCTCTGTTGCTTGTTTGTTTGTTCGCCGGCGTCGTTGTGGTTGATTTTGTCGGGTGCACTTGGCCCTCGTCCCCTTCCCCCCACTCCCCTTTGTTGTTTGTATTAAAAAACGAGTGGTGTCCACGCGAGTGTCCTCTGCATGACTGCGGTGTAGCGCACCGCCTCATTTCAGCAGACTCTCCTTTTTTATTTTTATTTTATTTTATTGTACCTTGGCGCTGTTTTGTTGTGCGGGAAAAAGAAACGGAGACGGTCTAAGTAAAGTCGTGTCTGTTATTTTTCGTGGAGAGGGGTGGGATCGCTCTTTTGGTACGGCTGTGTGTGTGTGTCTGTTTCTCGTTCTCTCCCTCACTTTTTTTTTTCTACTGTATGTGCCGTGAGTTAGACAATCAAATACTCAAAGAGAAGAAGGTCATTGATAAAAAAAAAAAAACAATAAGATGAAAAGAAAAAAATTTTCCCCCAAGAAAGTTTGATTCTTTCTCCGCGTTCCCAACCTCTTTATGTTTGCGTGAAGAGCGCTTCTTTGTCACACCCTAAAGTTGGGTGGTGCGTGGCAGCGCGTGGGCGATTCCAACTTTGAGGCGGCAGTGGCCTTCAGAACACCCTGCCACACATCCTCGCAAACGTCATTCTCTCCCTCTCTCTTGAATTTGAAAAAAGGGAATAAAGAAGAAGAGACTACGAGAACATCAAGCTTTTGCCAGAGCAGAATGCCTTGCCCACCTAATAAACCATCTTTGTCTACGCGGATATACTAGCTTTTTTTTTTTCTCTGATTTGCTGTGTGCGTGTGTTTGCTTGCGTGCGTTGGTGGTGATGCACCGTGAGAAGACCGGGAAGCATCTCCCTTGAATACACGTTGCAGCACACACACACAGCACACAGCACAACACACAGGTTTATGCTCTACCTCTCCTGTCCCACTTCTCCATCTCATCTCTTTCTGCGCAAAACTCTTTTATCGCTGCACGACAGATAGATCTCGCCCTTTAACCTTATTCGCCTTTCCGTGCGTTTTTCACCCAATACATATATATTTATTTAAAGCTCTGAGTGCTGATTGTTCGAGCCCCTCCCTCATCTTCTCAACTATTTCTTAATATTGTCGCTTTGTGTGATTTTGTTTTGTTTTGTTTTTATTTGAATCGAATTTCCAAGTACACACATACGCAATGGGTCGCTCTCGTCCTGCTCCCTCTGCCGGCCGCAGCCACGCCGCGCCGCCGCCGCCGCCCAAGCGCGCGGAGCCCATGCACAACGCAGCACCGCAGCACCAAGCCCACGCGGCACCGCAGCAGCCGGGCGTGACGAACATCTACGTGCAACGCCCGATGGCCGCTGGTGGGGGTGGCAGTGGCATGTTCGGCACCATGGCCGCCGTTGCCGGTGGCAGTGTGATCGGACACGGCATCAGCAACTACCTCTACAGTAACGGTAACCAGGCCCCGACGCAGCCGGCGGAGGCGCAGCAGCTCGCGCAGGCCGCCAAGCAGGAGAACAACGTGTGCTCGTCGCATCTGGTGGGCTACTCCAAGTGCCTCGAGGCCAACCCCGAGTCCTCCGACAGCTGCAAGTGGGCGTGGGATTACTTCATGCAGTGCCAGAGGGAGAACCCGTCGGCTCCTGCCTAAAACGTTCTCTTGCAGGTGCAAAGACAGACACGCACCGATAGAGAAAATGGATACCAAGTGGTCACAGAGCGATGTGTTTGAATGGATTTATGTGTTTAGAGGTGGGGGGGGAGGAGGAGAGAATGCAGGGGGAGAGCGGAGGCGTCACGCGTGTGGAAAGCATGTGAAACACCCGCTGTGATGTACATGCCTTTCCTGTTCATTCTCTTTCTCTCTCTTTCCTTTCCCTCTCTTTTCCCTTTCTCGCTCCTCTCGCTCGATTGCAGTGGCCGCTTGGTCCTTTAAGTATATAGCGGACATATTTCCAAAAAAAAAAGGAACTTGAAAAGAAAGACACTAACAAAGAGACAAGAAAAAAAAAATCCACTGTCTTTCGGTTCTTTTGTTCTGGTTGCAAATACTTAATATTCTCTTACAGGTTCGTTCTTTAACCACACTTACGAAAAGAAAAGAATAGAAAAAAAGCATGTTAAGTTACCTTCAGAAAAGAAAGATAGGAATGAAGCTAATGTCTCTCCTCGTTGGGCAACACTCACACTGGAAAGAGCAACTTTATCAGTTTTCTCTTCTGGCGTATTGTGAATACTGAACTCAAGCGTGTGTGTGTGTGTGTGTGTGTGTGTTTGTGTTTGTGTTTGTGTTGGCGTAGATGCTGAATCTGTTGAACCAGCCATACTGCATAACGCTACCTCTCTCTCCCTCTACAAGCAAACACAAACACAAAGACACACATCTACGCGCAGGCCCTCTCGACAGTTTCGTTGTCTTCTCTGTCTCTACGTGCGTCTTCATCGTAGAGACGCGTGGTGGAGTTGAAACGAACGCTATTGCTCGCGTCAATGCGCACACACACACACAGAAGAACACCACATCGCTTTCATACATTTGTGCCTGTGTGTTGCGCGACCATTATATATAAATATATATATCTATGCAAGCTGCTCTCACCGCTCATTCCCATCCTTTCCTTCCTCTTCCTCTTCTCCTATTGCCACATGCGTCTTTTATTATTTCTCTTTTCTCCTTCTTTACCCGAGTCCACACGTACGCCCACGCGTACACAGCTGCAACGTTTGTACAAAAAAAAAAAGTTGAGGCTCTCTTTAGTCGCATCCGCGGAACATCGACGACAACTCTTACCGCGACACATACTTATACTCCTTCCATTCGATATATATACACCTTATCCATCTATCTGCGTCTTGTTTGTCAGTAGTGCCCTACCCGTTATTATTATTTTCTCCGCAGTTTATCAGCCAATCACATTTGTTGTTGTTGTTGTTGTTGAACTGCGTGTATGCTATTCCTATTGTCATTCTTACCGTTATACAGATCTCTTTGACCACTACATTAGGAAGCGTGCGCTGTCCTTCTCGTGTTGTTTGTTTGTTGTTGGTGGTTTGGTGATCCTCACCTTCAGTTCTTACACACACACACACACACACACACACACACACACACGCCAACACAAACAAGCGTGTAGCACCCATTCTTTACTATTGGTGATGGCCGAGGACCATTCCGCGAACCACACACCGCTCCAGCAGCCGCAGCCCGCCCCGGGCTTCTTCACCGCACTGCTGAGTCCCCTTTACGGCAGCCCCCGCGCGCTGTCCCATCGAGGCAGCGCCACCAGCATCGACGCGCCGCCCACCGCGCCACTCTCCGCGCACAGCCGTCGCAGCCAAGGCTCCAACGCCACAACGCCCTACGCCTCTCCAACAACGGTGCTGCCCATCGCACAGCAACCGGAAGAGCGGCACGGCGGTCCGCTATCGCTGACATCACCCAACGATCAATACGACAGTGGGCAGAGAGGCATCAACAGTGGTGGTGGCAGCAACAGCAGCAGCAGCAGCAGCAGTGCGGCCCGGCAGAAAATGTGGTGGATGCAGTCCGGTCACCGTAGTTCTGCTCAGGGGCAGGCACCGGCGATGCTGGACAGCGTGGAGCAGCAGCAGCAATCTTCGTCGTTGTCGCAGCCCTCCTCTTCGCCCTCCTCAGCTGTTCGTGGAGGAGCTGGGAATGGGCAGCCACCACCACCAATGCAGCAGGCAAGCGCACAGAAGCAGCAGGAGCACGGCTCTGGCGCCTGCGCCCCACACATGTTGGGCTATCGCCAGTGTTTAGAGGTAAATCCGGATTTCAAGACCAACTGTACGTGGGCACTTGACAGCTACATGCGGTGCAAGGAGGATACAGAGCTGTAAAGCGTTTGCTGAACAGTGGTGCGTCTCCTGTTGATTAGTTGGAAAAGGCAGAGATGTTCGTAGTTTATTTTTCAAGTCTACGTTCCTGTTTTCTTTTCCTTCTTTCTAATAATGTCGTGCCGCTCTACGGTAAGGAAGAAAAAAGACAAAAAAGGCTTATAGCAGTCAATTCAACAACAAAAAAAAATAGTGTTTCTTTTTATGGACTGTTCCGCAAACGGCCCACGTTTGTTTGTGTTTTTTTTTTTATTTTCTTCTTGGGTGTCTGAAGCGACTCCGGTGATGAAGACGATGACGATGCCCACGCACAAGTAAGCTTTCTACGTGCAGATCAGTTGTGTACCCTCTCCTTTTGCCTTATGTTATTGTTTTTGTTGTTGTTGTTGTTGTTTGTCTGTTTCTTAATCTCGTTTTACTAGGCTATGCACGCGCCATCTTTCCCTCTATTACATACACAGAGACTTTAGACTAGCACACATCGATCAACTTTGCACCGTTGTTTTTTTTTTTTTCTTTCTTTCTTTTTTTTCTTCCCTTCTTCTTTTCCGCAAAGTGCGTCTTATCCAGTTCCTGTGCTTTGGTGCTCTGTGAAGGCGCGAACGTTGAAGTTCGTGAAGGCCATGATGGTGCGTGCGGTTGCGCGCAGAATCGCCTCAGCCGATAACTTCCTAATCCTGCTACCCGACATCTCAACTGTCTTCTTATCCCCTTCTTCCCCCTGGAAGAATCGCTTCTAGTTAACGCTGTTGCTTCTTTGTTTTGTTGTTGTTATTGCTGAGCCTGATTGTTGTTGTTTGTAAAGAGAAGGTGAGAGGTTCTTTTCTTCGTTGACTGTTGCGATGCGCACATGAAAGAGTGTGAGTGACGTGCAGTCAAGAAAAGGTGTTGTTGTTGTTGGTTGTTGCAAGAGCGGTCGTCTCACCTGCGCTTGTCCGTCTATACACTCTCCTAAGCTTAACAAGAAAAGAGGAGAAGGAGAAATACATATGTATTTGGTTTGTACACTTCAAATATCACACAAGAACGCTGCATTTTTTTTTCCCCCAATGCCTCTCTTTGAAGTTGAAGAGGGCAAAGACCTGGTATGCAATTTTTGTTTATGAGCGTCTGACTCTTCTGGTGTCGTTTTTTTTTTCTCCTTAGTGTGCTCTGCTTAGTCTCATCTTCAAAAGGCTGTCACGTAAGCACACGTGGAGAATTCCCTACCTATATATATATATATATACTCGCCTCTCGACTCTAAGAATGTGGTCGCCGCTGGCCTTGTTCCTTCAAACCTGCGTGCCGGTGTCCATCCACGTACCTTCTTTCTGGGTTGTCTTCTTCTCTTCTGTCTGTTTGCGTGTCGAAGCATCGGTAGCATGTGAGCCACGTATTGATCTTTTTTCGTTGTTGTTGTTAGTCCTATCGACCTTTTCGTTCGTGTGATGGGGATGGACACCTGGTGTGTCTGTTTGTGTTTGCCTCTGGCCGAGCACACACTAGTTTCGGTTGAAATCGTTAACAAACGCAAAAGGGAAACGAGCAGTACTGCATTTTGTTTTTGTTTTTTTGTTATTGCCCATTCCTCTTCGTTTCATCCTTCCTTGCTTCTTCGATGTTTGCAAAGCAAACGCAACTACAAAGGATACTAATGACAATAATAATAAGATTTAGAAAAGAATCATAATCTCAAAGTTAGAGAAGGAGCGATCTTCTCCTTCTTTTCATTCATGGGTGTGTTGAGGCCCTTCAGTCAAGACGTGTTGCCCATGTGCTTTTCACCTCGACGTGTACAATAAATGTGTTGTTGCTCCTGTTGTTTCTGCCTGCTTCACTGAACTCGCTGCTGCACGCCGCTCACGCTCCCCGCTCACTCACTTCCACTCCGGTCTTTTGTTTTTCCCCCTCCCTTCTGTTCTTTGATGGGTTGTGAGTATTATTCACGTGTGCACACGCCACCCACGCATCTCGCTAATTCAACTACGTGTCTGTAGTCACACACCTTACAAGTGTATATACCTCTACGCAAAAAAAAAAAGAAGAAATATTCCACACTTTTCTTCTTATCTTTTCGATTTCTTCTCTTCTTGTATTTATTTTGTGCACGTCTTGTTTCTTCTATTTCCACACGTCTTTCCCCTATAAATATAGTTATATATACATTTACATCGAGACCAAAAAAGAAAAACTATCATCTACTTCTTTATACTCTCTCACACACAGAACAAACAAAAAAACAGAAAATGGGTCGCAGGAGTTCTTCTCGCGGCAGCGGAAGTGGCTTTCGTCGCTCCTCGCCCCCGGCAGCACCCCCACGGCAGCCAGCGGTGACGAACGTGTACATGCAGCGTCCGATGGCCGCTGGTGGGGGTGGCAGTGGCATGTTCGGCACCATGGCCGCCGTTGCCGGTGGCAGTGTGATCGGACACGGCATCAGCAACTACCTCTACAGCAACGGTAACCAGGCCCCGACACAGCCGGCGGAGGCGCAGCAGCTCGCGCAGGCCGCCAAGCAGGAGAACAACGTGTGTGCGCCACAGCTGGTGGGCTACTCCAAGTGCCTCGAGGCCAACCCCGAGTCCTCCGACAGCTGCAAGTGGGCGTGGGATTACTTCATGCAGTGTCAGAGGGAGAACCCGTCGGCTCCGGCCTAAAACGTTCTCTTGCAGGTGCAAAGACACACACGCAAACACACACTGAAGGCAGTGGTGACGGGCATAGTTTGAGGAAGAGAAGAAGAGGACATGAGTGACGACATACACATGTATTTGAAAGCGTGAAAGACGCAATGCTGCACGCATTGCGCTCTTGGTCCATACTAGTATTATTACTGTTTTATCATGTATGCGTATGTTGCATGATGCAATGCTCTTTTTTTTTTTTGTCACTCTCGCGATGCGGTGAAAGCATTTATTTATTTCTCTGCCTTTGCTGCTTTTTTTTTTAATGCTTCGATCCTCTTATCTGCCGAAGTGCGCTTTTTGTCGCTGTTGTTTTCTATGTCGGAGCTTCACCAGAGCATCGTGCCTCCTTTCCTTTATTTTCGTTCTTCTCTTCCTTCTATTGTCGCTCGCCCCAATACGCCGTCCTCTTCTTCACATTTTTGCTTCGCAAATCTTTTCTTCCTCCCCCCCCCCCCTTTTTTTATGAGGTCGCTTTNTTTCTTCCTCCCCCCCCCCCTTTTTTTTATGAGGTCGCTTTCTCTCTTCTCTCTCTCTCTGCATCTCTTTTCTCTTCCTCTTTCCGCTTTGCTGACCGCCAAATCAGAAAATAGATCATCGAACGAAAGGTTAATCGCAAGCCGAAATAGTACGATAAGAATGACTGCGTGCATGGTGCTTTCAGCTTCTTCTTCCTTTTCCTTTTCACTCCACTTTTCTGTCTCCTCGTTGCGCTCTTAGTTTTCTCATTATTGTTATTATTATTATCATTATTGGTTTCTCCCTCTTTTCTCGCCTGTGTGAACGTGTACACATGGCTTTTATGCTTCCTTTTTCTTTCCTTTGAATGTTTCACTTTCAATAACCAGAAAAAAAAAGGCAACATTATTTTAGTTGCAAAGAAAGGAAAGCCGGCGCACACACACACACACACACACACACGCACACTTGTCTTCCCGTCAACCGGCGACAACCAACGGCAAGTTTGTGTCGGGTATTTTCTTTTGCGATTGCATTTGATGTGTGTGTGTGTGTGTCTTCGTCCTTCTCAAGACGGACGTAGCTGTTTCTGGTTGCTGGAGCCATCGTAGCGCCTCTGGATTCGCAACAAAGTAGCGAGTTCTTTATTAACAACAACAAAAAAACCAATAACGTGGTAAAATACCCCATGTATTCGTTTGTACGTGTAAAGATAAACAACAGATACTTTTGTCCCCCTCCTCTCCTCGCTCTGTCTCTCTATTTGCTTGTCGATGTTGCTCCGCGAATAGGTGCGTGCCTCAACGTACCGCTGACTACACCTCCATAAAAACGCAGCCTCATTGCGTTGTTACTCTGTTGTTTCTGCTTTTTGTTTGTTTGTTTGTTTTTGTTTTTGTTTTTCCTCTCCCTTTTACCGTGCACAAGCGTTCTTAAAGCTCTGCGCTTTTTGAACGCGCCACTATTCGATCTCTGTTATTTGTGTTTCTTGCGCCATCTGCCCCACACGTGTCGGTGTGGACGTGTCATGCACACGCCCCCAGAAACAGTCGATGGCGACGTCTTCTCCTCTACGCCCTGTCCCGTGTGGGGAGTGATGGTGGCACGCAACGCGCCGTCGAAGGAAAATGGTCTTCTTCGCTATGCACGGACGCGCTACGCAAACTTGCACGCTGCTGTCGTAGGCCAGAAGAGAGAGCCTCGCGAGGATGCGCTGCCCGCGCCTGGTGAGGCGTGGTTGTGGCGCCATCTGTCTCAAGAGCAACGCCGCAAGCATTTCCCGCTACTCGCGCCAGCACACGTCCGATCGGCGCCACCGCACGGTCTTGAGGCAGAGGAGGAGGAGCGGAAAGCGTACGAGCAGCTGCGCGTGCTCATTCCCCTGTGCAGCACCGGGCACGGCACCGTCACGATCGGACGCCTCGCCAGTAACGACATGGCGCTCACGACCAACCCATGTGTGAGCAGCGTCCACTGTTCCATCTCTTTTCAGCCTCGCAGCACCCGCGACACAGACAAGGGCGTGGAGGACGCGGAGTCGCAGCGAGCGGCGCACGATACGGCAGTTGCCGTGGAGCGTGCTGTGGCGCACCACCACGGTTACTCGCTCGCCGCCGCACACGCACAGGCGGCCGCGGCGGACGGGGATAGGGAAGAACAAGCCTCTGCGCAAGAGAAGATGAGGAACGGCGCCTCTGCGAACCCAACGCGCTCATCAGCCGATACGGCGCACATCGTGCTCTCCGACTACAGCACAAACGGGTGCGCGGTCAACGGCCGACAGGTAGGGAAGGGCACATCTGCCCAGCTGCGCAATGGAGACGTGGTGGAGCTGATCAACGCCGGCCCGCGCCACACCGCCGACTACAACCTGTCCTTTCTCTTTCTTACAGGGGACGGGTTTAAGGAGTGGGCGTCGCAGCAGAAGCAGTCGGAGGAGGAGGAGCGCAGCGCGGAGACGCCAGCGAGCCCCTCGCGACGCGCCAGCGCAGATGCGTCAGCGCACCGGCGTCAGCAGCAGCAGCAGCAGCAGCGCCACACCGTTGCACGGCGACACGCGCTGCTTTGCAAGGCGCAGTGGAACGTTGAAGCGCAGGTGCGGCGCATGTACGGCCATCGCGTCGACGAGTACTATGCGCTGGACCGCGTGAAGCCGCTGGGGGAGGGCACCTTCGGTGTGGTCTTCCGCGCTGCTCTGCGCACGGATGGGGCGAATGGCGCGTCTGCGCTCCAGAGCATTGCCAAGAGAATTCTGTCCGAGGCGGGTCTTGACGGCGTTACGCGTCATGGGTGGGATCAGCAGCTCTTTGGTACCGCGGCTGCCTGCGTGTGGGCCGCGAACCCGGCGCTTGAAGGGGAGCTGGCCGAGGCGTATGTGCGAGAGAAGGAGCAGCGGCCTCCCGCAACGGTGCCTCGTGCCATGGCATCCGCGAAGCCGGGACTGCGGGAAGACGACACGACGACCCCGTCGCACCTCTTTGCGATCAAGGTAATTCGAAAGCAGCGCATGCTGCTGGATGTGCTTCAACAGCAGCAGCAGCAACAAGGCGAGGACACCGAATCCAAAAGCACAAGCAGGGCTGCCAGTGCGCGAGAGGACACGCCGGCGCCAACCACCGCCATCGCTGCTTTGTCGTCGACGGAGGCTGCGGTGCTGCAGCAACTCATGCTGCTGGAGACGCAGCCGGATGACTTGGCAGACCAACGCCGCGAAGAGTGGACGGCAAACGCCCTTGCCAGTCTGCAGCTGGCGGACATCACAACGATGGGCGGCAGTGTGAGCGGAAGCCTGGATCCGATTCCGCCCACCTTCTCGCTGAACGCGCAGGATGCAGAGGCGGAGGGGAAAGCGCAAGCTGTGCCCGTCAGCACAAGAGCGAGCGCGGACTCCGTGGTCACCCGACCTCTGCTTCCGCAGCAGCAGCAGCAGCAGCAACAGCGGCAAGCGCGCGAGCAGCGTGAGCGGCGGCGTCATGAACTTCTGCGTTACCTGCCCGAGACCCTTCGCCGCTCCTACGAAAAAGAGCTGCAGCACCGCCGCCGTCAGCAGTGCGAGATCAACATCCTCCTGGCCGTGCGCCACCCCAACGTAACAACTTTGTACGAAGTGTTTGACCAGCCCGATCAGCTCGCGTTGGTGATGGAGCAGGCAACGGGCGGGGAAGTGTGGGACCTCCTGCAGCCCTATCAACAAAGGAAACGCCGTTGTCAGACCTCAAAGAAGCCACGTGTCGAAGACTCGACGACGTGTAATGCCCAGAGAGCGTCAGTGAAGCCGGACGACGTGGCGGGGGAAGCTGTCTACGATGACGTGGATCTTCTCGGCGTAGGCGGTCCTCTACCGGAGTACCTGGTCAAGCTGATTATTGTGCAGGTGCTCGAAGCCGTCCTGTACCTGCACACCATGGGCATCATCCACCGCGATTTGAAACTTGAAAATATGATGCTACAGCGACCCTGCGACCGGTATGCGCTGAACGCGTTGCAGCTGCAGATGCTGCTGCACGAACTGCGCGACTACGAGCACGCCGGACGCAAGGGAGAACGTCGCGCAGCCAGCGTGGCCGCCCCACCTGGTAAGATGATCGAGGAGTTCGAGTTCAGCAACCCGCTTTCCGTTCTCCACACGGTGCACATCCCGCGTGCCTTGTGGCCGGTGGTGAAGGTGACGGACTTTGGCCTGTCGCGTGTGCTGGACCAGCTGCAGACGCGACCGGCCTCCGCAGCGGCGGCCGAGACGCTGCACGGCTTCGAAGCAGCCAGTCGAGGCTCAGAGATGGATCGCAGCAAGGGGGTGCTGCCCGAGCGTGTGCGACTCATCTACGCACGCAACGACGCCACGACGAGCTGCGGCACACCGATCTACGCCGCACCGGAGGTCATTCACGCGTCGCTGCGACCCAACAAGGTGGGCTACAGCGCGGCGGTTGACATCTACTCCGTTGGCGTGATCGCCTACGCGCTGTTGACCGGGCGAGCGCCGTTTCCGTCCAGGCGGCACCCGCGCCGGCCAGACGGACCACCCGTTGTCGATTACGACGCCCCCCTCCGCTTTCAGCGCCACCGCCGCCGCTCATCGAAAGAGCCCAACGACATAGCAGCAGCAGCAGCAGCAGCAGTCCCGCCACTACGCACATCCCGGATGAGCTGCGTCGACGAAGTTGCTGCGATGTTGCCGGCGCTGGCGATTGTGGAGTCGGTGCGTGTGCCGATAGCTTCCCCCAGCCCAGCGACGACAGCAGCAGCGAGTACGTCCGCACACGCGCTTCAGTGGCGTGTGCACGCGGAGGCCTTGGCAGCGCGTGTGCGCCGCGCCGAATGCGAGCGGGTCGACGCCGGCGCCGGCAGCAGTGACCGGAGTGGTGCTTCTCTGTTCACCACCACCGTGCAGCAGCTGCGTCGCTCGCTGTCCAGCTACGCAGACGGGTGTGCGTTTCACCACGAGGTGGTTGATTTGGATCGTCTCGTGTACGTATCCACAGAGGCGGCAGCAACGGCAGCGAACGCGCAGGGCACCTCATCGGCGGCGTCGCCCGTTCCTGCTGGTGGTCGCGTGATGGGTGCTGACGGCCTTGTGCATGACGTCGCCCTGCCGCCCATTTCCGCCCTCGGCGCGTCCTTTTTGCGTGGACTGCTGGAGAAGTATCCCTCGCAGCGGCTGACCGCCTATGAGGCGCTGCAGCATCCGTGGTTGCGCGAGTGTGTTACGCCAGAAGCCTACAACGCCGCATCGAAGAAGTAACAGCAACCAACAACAACAAAAAAGGAAGATGGACAAAGAAGAGAGCACGAGGCACTGCGAGCACGCTCCTTTTTGTTTGTTTGCGTGCTTTTTTTTGTTGTTGTTGTGTTGTTTGGTTTCCCGAGGGGGGAATGCAGAACGTCAACGCGCCATCCAGTTTTAGTGCTGCGCACCACGCATTCCCTTTCTCGTTCCCTTTTTATTTTATTTTCTTTTCACAAGTCGGTTTCGTCCTTTGAGGGTAATAATTATGTGTTTGTCTCTGCGTGTGTTTTTTTTTTTTTTTTTTTTTTTGCGCGGTTGTCTTGCGATCTGCAGCGGCCCACGCAAGGACGAACCCCTTAATAAAAGAGAAACGTGCATTGACGGCATCTCACATACGCAACAGTAGCGAAAAGTGCATCAAAGAAAGAGAAAACATAAATTTTAAGCGGTTTTTAAGGAGACTGCATCGAGGAAGCCAGCGGTTTTGGTCGCGCCGAGTTCACTTCGACGGGCTTGGTTCATTGTATTTTTCCCCCTTAGAGCGGTAAGTGCCTTTACCTCAAAATTCAATGTCTAATCTCTCTCTTCTCTACGCGCTCATTAATCTCCGCTTGCCTCTCCTTCTCTTGTTCTCTCTCTCTCTCTCCCCCTTCTCCCTTGTATCCGTTCTCGCTGATTGTGGTTGCTTGTGCTATGTGTATGTCCTTGATCCCTCTGGCGCGCAGGAACACACACTCATCCATCACCTCTGACAAGAAAGAGGAGAGAAAAACAAAAAGCGGGCTTTTCCCTCTGTTTTTTCGAAAGCCTCTTTCCCTGCCTAAGAGCAGAAGTCATTATAATACAAACTGTGTATATCTTTTTGAAATCTTTGAGTGTGCCTCAACTCGCTCTCTTGGTTTTCATTTTCCTCTCATCTTTCTTAGTGAAGCCTGTCGTTACGATAGCTCGCCGCTGTTTCGATCCAACAAGCAGGTGAGGCTTGTTTATCCTTTTCAAGAGTGCGTGTCCGCCCCCGCCTTTTAACTCTTACCTGCTCCCTTCACTATTTTCTTTTCTATCTTGCTCTTTTGTAGTTGCTGCTGTTTTTGTATCTTGTCTTCGACGCTGCAGAGTCGCTAGACGATTACGCCAACAAAGTACGCGGCTTCACCCAAGCCCCTCTCCGCCTTTACGTCTTGTTTGTTATTTGTTTTTTCTTTTTCTTTTTCTTTTTCTTCACACACATTCTGTTTGTTTGTGCTATTCCCTCTGCTCTGCTTACGCACCCTTCCACTGTAGACTTCTCTGCTCGACTTTTTTCTCTCCTTCTTCTTGTCTTTTTTTTAGTTTCTTTTGGTTCTCCTCCCTCAGCAGTTACATCTTCTTTTTATATTTTGAGTTCCTTTTTTTTTTCTCGCTTTACCTCGCGTGGGCCTAATTCCGAACCATCAAAAAGAAAAAAAATAATTCAAAACGCCTTTGCGGTTCGCGGTCGTCACGCACACGTTCGACATTTCCTGCTTTTGTGTGCATTATCTTTCATCTCCCATTCCTCTTGTTTCGCCACGGTCGTGAGCAACGCTAGAAGTTTGTTGTCTGTTTTTATCTTACCTGTACGCCATCACACTGTGTGTGTGGGTGTGTGTGTTTTTCCGATTGATTCGACTTCTCACCTTTTGTGTCGTGCGTTGTCTTGCATGTAAAAAAAAAAACTGTTTTCTGCTATCATCAAAAGCTAAAGTAGGCGAGTGTGTGCATGTGTATCTGTTCGTGCGAGATTGTGTATATCTACCTTACGCGTGTTACCCTCACTCCACAGCTTCCTTTCCTTTTGTTTTTAATCCTGTGTCGTGCGCACTGTTCCTCATTTCTTTTTCTTTCCCACTGACATCTTTTTTTTTTTTAACTTGGCAGCTTGTGACGCCTGCTTCGTGGTTCTTTCTCTCTCTTTCTCCTGTACATAGCCTCTTCGCTCAAGTGATCCAGCGTCCTTCAGCAAACGCGTCTCAGCGTGCCACATCCCTGTCTTCTTTTGACTCCTGTACAAACAAAGTTTTCTTTTTTTTTTGGGCAGACGTAGCGAAGCGCTTGAATGCAAATTGCAAACTTGTTTGTTTGTCTTCTTCTCCCCTACTTCTGTTAGCGACAAGCCCTGACAGCAGAATCCCTCTCTAAGAATACAAAGTATTGAACTTCGTGTCGCTTGTGTTATTTCTGCGCGCGAAACAAATTGAGAAAAAAAATTGCCGGCGAGTTTTATAGTTAAAACCCCATATTTTTTGTTTGTTTGTTTGCGATCATTCTTCTTGTTCTTTTGGTGACGATTTGTATCCAGCTAAAGGGAAACAATGGAGCACAGACCGAATCCCCAACTGACCTTCGCGCAGGCAAGGTATGGCAATACGTCCCACCCCGTGGCGCCAACCTTCCCCGCCGGCTGCGACCTCTTCGCAAGTCTCTCAAACGGCGACTCCATCGCGCGCAGCACCATTCAGGTGGCCGTGCCGACGCTCTCCGTGGTGCTGCTCGTCCTGTGGCTGGCACGCCGCATCGTCAACTGGGTGCAGCGGCGGCGTCTGGCGCGCATGGCAGAGAGCTGGGAGACGCTGCCGAACTACACAGAGGCCCGGGCAGCCGCGGATGCACTGCAGCTCAAGCACAACCATCAACAGCGCCACCTGTCGTCCTCGTCCTGCTCAGATGACTCAAGCAGCCTTGCCGCGGAGGATCAGATTTGTACGATTTGCTTTTGCTCCACCATCGAGCACCCCATAACACTGCTTCCGTGTGGGCATCAGCAGTACTGCGCGCACTGCATTGTGCAGCTGTGGGGCTATTCCGGTGCCTACCGCCAGCTGAACTGTCCGCTGTGCCGGCAACCCGTCGAGCTCGTGTGCCCGGTGCGGGTTGACGGCGCGAAGCCTTCCTTCGACGATGTCCTACTTCTTCAACAGTACAACGGTGGATTCTGTGGTGCGAGGAAGCACTCGCTGCTGGATCAGTGGGTGCTGCATCTGCGCGCCGTGACCAACGCACGGCTGCTGCCGTTCGTGATTGGGCTGCGCATCGTCATGCTGCACGCCACGATCTTCACCTACATGATATTGCCCAAATTTGTGCCTGACACGGCGCAGGCCACGGCGCGCGTCACGGAGAAAATGGTGGAGTCCGATTCTGCCGTGGCGTGTGCGTGTGCGGCGGTTGTGCGCGGGCTCTTGACGGTGCTGTACTACGCCGTCACGTACGCCGATGATCTGTTCGTGATGGCCTTCAGTATCATTGTCACAGGGTCCCTGATCCAGTCCACCCTATTCAAAGACCTGAAGTTGTAGAGGACGTGGGAGGCACCCGCAGCCAGCCGAGTACAGCTGTTGCTGCTTATCTTGTCTTTTCCCAACTCCTCGACGAAGTGATGCGGAGGTGGCTGCAGTGTCGTCCTGGCAAGCAGAAAGCGGAGGAGGCGCGTCGCCAAACCTGCGTAACCCCTTGCACAGCACTTACAGCGCCAAGTTCGCTGCTCTGCTTTGTGGGGTCCTCTCACTTACGTGTAGGGTTGCTGTGTTGCTGTGTGTGGGGGTTTTTTTTCTTTTTTTTAGACATCGCCGCCGTCCAAACTACCAAGTCAAAAGGTTTTTATTCCTTCGTTCGTTGCTTGAAAAAGAAAGAAAGGAAAAGAGTAATGCCAAAAAAAAAAAAAAAGGAGCGCAATCAAACGTAAACTACCATTCAAATTAGGAAGTGCGAGGCGTGCAGCTCTTTTCACACCTCCCTCGCCGATGAGTGGTGACGCCGCTGTGGGTCTATGCGTTCCCTTCTGAATCTGTCCTCTTTAGTTTTTTGTCGCTGCTGAAGCTTTTTAACAACCCCAAAACTCCCAATTTTATTGTCCCACCTCCCCTCCTCTTCCCCCAGTACCCTCCTGGCCTCTGGCAGCCCTCCTCCTTGCGCGAACGACGTCGCGGCCTCCTCCTCCTCGGCATAGGGTATCGGGGGTATGCCCCCCTCCCCACCGGAAAGACAAGCCCCCCCCCCTCCCCCGACCGGCCCACAAAACCGGGATGGGTAGAGAAGGCCACGAAACAACGCCCTCCCCCTGAAT
Organism: Crithidia brevicula; assembly: GCA_030849845.1. Taxonomy (NCBI): domain Eukaryota; phylum Euglenozoa; class Kinetoplastea; order Trypanosomatida; family Trypanosomatidae; genus Crithidia; species Crithidia brevicula. The sequence continues at coordinate 142,760 of JASAOD010001989.1, read as the reverse complement.
CCCCACCGCCCAACCCCCACAACCAAAAGCCGCACCGCTTCGCAAACCAAAACGGAAGAGGAAATCCTGAAAACAAAATGCAATAAATGGTGTAGGTGATCTTTGATCCGGCCGACGAATGATGAAGGACAGAAACACACATGCAATGTAGAGCAGGCCCCCACGACAGCTCTCATCAAAATATATTTTATCGCCATCCCCAGTGCAATGCACACACTCACATAGCATGGCTTGTGCTACTATATTGGTCAGCTCCGTCCAAATTGTCTCTCTAAAGTTCTTAAGAACAATGAATTCAATTTAACGAAGTAGCCTTCGCGACGCCTGGCCAAAGCATCCATGGCGCATGTGCTGGCTGGGGCCTTTCAACGGGAAGAAAAAACAACGTTATTGATGTACATTAAACTCGAACACCTTGTTTTCAAAGGCTGATAGCATTTTAATAGCAAGCTGGACAAAGATGCATACCGCTAAACATAAAGAATAGAGAAATGTTTTCTTTCACACAATAACAACTCGACAGCAATAAGCAAACATTAAACGAGACAATACTATTTTGAAAAAAAAAGAAAAAGTAGCCAGGCACTGAAACAGTAAAGCTGTTAATTGTGCCTAATTAAATGACCGTAAATATATATAAAGTATTTTGAAGATAATACACGCAAGCTGAGCTCTTTGCTTAACGTAACGCAGCACCCTCATGGTTGCCTTAGAGTACGCCTACGATTGCGCACTCCGTTTAGTATGCAGTCAGATGTATACAAAGCTTTTCGTCTCTATAGAACGTGCTCTTGCCACTTTCCTTACTATCCTTGCATTTTTTTCTCTCTTTTTCATTGCCTCATCTGCCTTCCAATTCTGTCCAATACTTTCCCTGAAACTCTCTATTTCGCTCACAGCGAACTAGCTAAGTCGAGAAAACCTAGAGCACGAAGTCAATCTTTCCTTCGCCAAGATGACGATGAACTTTGGAAACATGACCCTCGGGGGTGCCATGGCCACCTTCGGCGGTCAGTCCAACCCGATGTGCAACTACACGAGCCCGCTGGCCAAGAAGTTTGTGTACAAAGAAATCGGCAAGGTCTACTACCCGTTGCGCCGCCACGTCTTCCGTACCAAGGTCCGCACCGCCGCCGAGATCCGCTTCAACGAGATCGTGAAGAACTACATGAAGGACAAGATGACGTTCAAGAAGGGCTGCTACGCTGCCACCATCACCAACACCGTAGAGCTCGACCACATGGGAAGCATCATCCCCAAGGACGAGTACGAGGTGAAGCGCCTGACCAGCTACATGACCAGCAAGAAGATGAGCGGCGACTACAAGAAGCACATGCAGGAGCTCTGGACGCGCGTGCTTTTCGTATGCGAATCGACGAACCTGGTCGGTGTCACCGAAAACGCGATGACCCAGAACTCTCGCCCTGGTACGGACGAGGAGTTCATGTCGCTCATCTGGTATTCTTCGTTCGCCTCTACGCTTTTCGCGTTTGTGATTACGATCGCCATCTGGTGGTACCGCTACGGCCAGGCTCCTCAGTACGCTGAGTTTAAGTAATCTGTGTATTTGTGATCGGTTGTTTTATTCACAAGTCAAAATTAGCTTTTTCTTTTCTTTCCTGTTTGTTTGATTTATTTATTTTTACTCGTTGTCTTGAAATATTTTTTCTGGCAGTAAGCCTGATTAGAAAAACTTAGGAATTAGGACAATTAAACTTTCTAGCCTTTTGAAGAGACGAATATCAAATAAGCCTGAGCGACTGCTCGCTGTTTCGCCATTTAGTTTTCGTGCTCTTAGCAGTATATGTTTTCAGTATTTTATTTTGAGCTTATTTTTGCTACGCGTACTTTTTTTACGTGGTTCAAAAAAAAAAAAAAAAAGGGTTTAAATTTGCGTTGCAGAGAAAAAATGAAAAGAAAAGGTGTTTCTTTATCATTGTAATCTGATACCTAAAGAAAAGCTGAAAACACACTTCTGCTGTTCTCCTGCAGAAGATCTCATTTGCCAAAAAAAAAAAAAAACGCATTGCGTCCGATGTTTGCTCAGCAAGGCATATACATATATATAATCTGTGCTTTGGGCAAACTCATCCGATGCGCAAAGTCTTTCTCTAAAGCTTCTTTTTTTTTTTGATGTCAACAATACTGTGAACTGTTACTAACGCCGTCTGGAACTCTGAATGCCCGCCTCTCTCTCTCTCTATTTGTCTCTATTTTCTCTGTTCCTTCTCCCCATTATAACCTGTTAAACGTTTTTATTTTTTTTTCATTTCTTACTTACATATAACTTTCACTACTGTTTTTTAAGGCTGCGCTTGTGCACTCAATTAAATATACTGTCGACAATTAAAGTCCTCGTCTCTCTCTTTCTGTACGAAAAGACGTACCATTTCCGCCTACTACTACTTGTGTGCTCAAATATCTCGCTTTCATAAGAAACTAAGATGATGGGGCAGACATCCCAAAATCACAGTGTCGTGGAGCTTTTAAAAGTGCTAAAATGTACAGCCGTGCCGAAAGCAGTGGACAGTGGCGCGGCAATCACGTATCTTGCACTTAAGGACAGAATTCTTGACAACGCCATTTTCATGCTCGACACACTTGATACAGAAGACACTCCGCGACTCGAGATGAGGTTGTACGTAGATCACCATAAACTGGCGAGCGCCGTTGTTGAGCGAACGTTTGATTTACACACGCAGGTACTGCGGCAGAAGCTGAAGGAAGCAGAGGAAGATGCTCAGATGTGGCGCAAAGTGTCGCTCTTTGGGAGAAGCGATACAAGCAGAAACTCTTTTGACAACGTGGAAGCAATGCTGACGACCCCAAGGAAGCAGCAACTTTGTATAAGTACGCAAACGACTACAGATGCCGTCCCATCAAACGGAAATTATATCGGTGATTACTTGGCTTCTGTTGAGCGGTGGTTTACTTTACAAACCGAAACCTTCTTGATTCTTCTCGACAGGAAAGTTCTGCTCCTGCACGATGCTCAGCTTCATTTTGCTGCCGAAAACCAGAGCCTTCTAGAAAACAAAAAAAGGACTATATTGGCTGACGACAGTGCGGAAGCGAGCAAAAGTAACCGCTCGTTGCCCAACGTGCTGATCGCCGGGCCCCGTACTCCAACGCTAAAAACAGCTATCAAAGCACCCGCATTCACACCGCTGCGTAGAACGGCTGCCAGCCCCGTCGCTACCGGCAAAAATATTTCCTTAAAGAGCCCGATCAATGCACGAAAGCCTGCACCACTGCCAATTGGCAAACGTGAAAACAGTGCATTTTCTTTACGACAAAACTGCACACCACCAAGCCTTGCTGCGCGGGATATCGAAAGTGAGATTCGCGCGGAGCCGCTCTATGTCTTGCAAACAATGCGACTAAAACCACGCGATATCTTCTCCCCTGTCGCTGGCGCACAGGCAGCTCGACACGGCAGAGGCAGACTTGCGACACATTTGCCACAGCTATAAAAACGGCACAGTGACTAACACACATATTTTTTACTAAGCTTTCCTGTTTACAATTCTCGTTTAGAAGTCACGATATTTCAGATGTATAGAAAAGATGTGTGATATAAACGAACTTCCGTTATCAGACAGCGACTTGTACTATTGTACATTTTTGGAACCTTTTATACCATTTTTTTTTTCCTCCCGCTTAGATCCCTCTCACTTGCTTTCTTTTGTGGTGTTGTTTTAAGAAGCGGCACGAGATAGCCACCCCGATCGAGTGCCCGTATGCAAACTTTTCTCAATCGCTTGACTCTTAAAAAACAAAACGATATCTAACCCTCATCTTGTTACAAATGGAGCCAGAAATCTTATATTATTCTTTACTTACCATTTAATTGTCCTTTTTTTCCCCACTGCCGCCATACATCTAAAAAGTGCTGCTTTTGACGAACATTAAAAACCGGGTACTACTCCCTTTTGTTTTCCTTTTCACTCGGTTTAACTTCCTTTTTTTTTTTTTTTTCAAACATCACTTGATATACCTTCAATAAAATAAACTACAAATAAAATAAAAAAACAGGTTTTGACATCAATTTTTTATGTGAGCCTTTTAGGATTTCAAGCTGCCTAGACCAAACTTGCCACGCCTCCGCCCTTTCGCCACAACCGGCTGAGCCTAATTGCGCCGACAAGTTTGTCTTTTACGCTTGCCTCTGCCCAGTCGCGGCATCAATGAGGTCAATACGTGCCTCTCTCTTTTATAATGCGGTTTTCAACTTGTCCACCTACTCATACAAATGCATTCTATGATCATTCTAATTCACACAAATTTTGTCGCCAATAGTTCTGCACATTGCAAGCATTCAAGCTGTACTTAAAAATAATACTCTTGCCTTTGAGCTCTGCTGACCGCCACTTTGCAAGCACTTCTGTCCAAAAAGCGCTTGGCTTTAAGCGTAGCCATCATCAAACGGAAGAATATAAATCCATTTTCTTTTAATTGATATTTCATACCCGAAGAAGATGGGTTGCGGTATTTCGCAGGCCGTGCTTCGAGGCAATGACGATCTCTCAAAGTCCGATGCGTTTCTCCGCCTCTGCACCGGCGAGAAGAACCCAATTGCCATGCAGCTCAACGGCTATTTCAACTCTCTTGTCTCGGAGTGCCTTTACAAATCTCAAGGGGACATGGCCGGGTACGAGCGCCTCTTTGCCAAACGCCTTTCAGAGGTGACAGTAAATCGAAGCAGGCTGGCTGCACAGCGTCACGGAATCGGTCACAAGCCCCTCACTGTGGACGGCGTGAATGACATAATGAATCTTTTCCTAGGCCACATTATCAAGTCCCTCGAGAGGCGTAAATGGAGTGGCACGTTCAATTATGCTCTCATGCAGCCTCTGGTTGACGCAGGCGCCGTGGAGAGTGACAAGGCCAAGACAAATCTCTCGTCAGCAAACTCAAGGAATAGCTGTGCGCAAACATCAGCTGTCAAGAACAGCAACCCTTCTTTTAACCGACCGATGAGGCCGGCAGCAGACTCGGTTGTTGTCGCTGCCAGAGGTGGCGACGCTGCCACCGCCGCTGAGTCTGCAGCCGAGTTGCAGTCGACAGCGCTGCCAAGCTCGCGTAAGTCGAAGGCGTCCGCGTTTTCGATGCAGTCATCCGTAGCGGCACGTAGCAGCACTTTAGTTTTTGTTGACCACGGCAACGGGACGCAAAAAGACGATGACCCAAACCGGCAGTGGCGGATGGAGCTGACTGGCAACATCACGTACCCCTCCGTTGACGGCGCTCTCACGCTCATTTGTGACTGCAAGGTTGCATTCCTGTTCTTCACCTGTGATGACCAGCTCCCAGCTGTGCCGAGCACTGCAAAGCTGAGCGAAGACACCGCCTTGCCTAGCCACTTCATAGCAACGCAACAGCCGACTTCTGTCCCGGTGGGCTTGTCCGCTTCGGCGACGAACGATGTGCATGGCGCTCGGCCCGCCCAGCAGCCACAATCCTCCGCCTTCGAGGCCGAGCGAAACGTTGACCCGGGCTCAGGAAAGTCAAAAACAGACGGCGGTGCACAATGTTCCCCCGAGCCCCGCCAGCCAGCGCATGGCAGCGGTGTGCCGATCGCCGCGGCCTTTTAACGTACCAAAAATAAAGAAACTAAGTTTATGTTGATGTGTTCCTATAGCTCACTTTTTTTTTTTTCTCTACTTCCCTCTTTACGTTCGCTCTATTTGCGTTCAGTAACATACATTATCCTTCTTTCTCTTTTTTTTTTCTTCACTTTCAATTTCACTTCCTCTTCTTTTTCCCGTCTCTTTACTTCATTCCGCCAGAAGTTTCTTTCCTGTGTGCCACTCTTGGTCTGATTCCTTTGTATTTTCGTTGTGACCTTCATTTTACTTTTCAGCTTCCTTCTTCTGGCGCGGGATTTCTCACTGTTTTGTTTTAACACTTGTCGACCAGTCCAATCAACTCGTCTTTGAGTGTTCAGACTGCTTTTTGCTGCTGTACAATACTCGCTTTTTCTTTCTTTCTTTCCACATTTAGCTTCTGTTGTATCTACGATTAACGCTTGCAGTATGGCTTACGCAAGCAAATAATCAAAAAGGCTTTTTCTTTGTCCTGACGTCGTTACCTGTACAGATATACGAACATCCTCTCGTTCCTTCTACCGTGCGCGTCGTTAAGCAGCATGAAGACGTTTCAAAATTGCGCGATCAATTGCTTTCATTTTTTTTTTTTTTCATCGCAGTATATAAATATTAGCTTTTTATTATGCAGCCCTCGTTAACCTATGTCTTGAAACTGTACGGGCTCGTAGCGAACGTTTGGTCACTTTACTGATCAAATTGAAAAAAAAAAGCATTCGGTAGAGCCTTTCGTTTCTTTTGTTGTTGCTGTTGCTTTTGCTCGATAAAGGCTGCAGCCAATGTAGCAGAGTTGCACATTTTGTTGTGTGCTTTTCTCACCCCTATTGCTAGCCGAAAAGAAAAAAAAAGAGATCGGGAAAGAGAGAGAGAGTAAAGGTTTCGTTCCACTGATTAAAATGGCGGGGAGACCAAATGAAGGACGCCCTTTGTGGTTCATTAGTGTTTCCTTGTAGGGGAGCGGTTTGACCGTTGCTTCTGTTCTCTATGTCGATAATTGTTTCTCTTGTGGAGAAGAAAAAAAAGGCGGGGTTTCTACTTCTTCTTTTCCTTTCACTCACTCACTCACAAATAATCGGTCTTTACTCTTTGTTTTATTGGTAGAGCAAAGTCTAGACCCTTTTCGTCTAAATATTGTGTATATGTGTGCGTATGCGTGTGCGTGTTTATTTGTTTGTTGTCATCTTTAGTTTTGCAACATAAGTGCAGGATTTGATTGGTTATTTCTTTGATGCGTTCGCTCTACATAATATTAATAAAAGGGGCAGGTCATCGCATGTGGTGCGTCCTTTATAACTGCCTTTAGGCCACGCAACTAGAATTCGAATTTTTTGTAATATGGCTTTTCAACTCCTTGTCTTATTCTGGTCGTTTTCCTTTTCTAGTGTCCGCTCCGTGTTACTAGCCGTTCGCGCCACCGCGTTGAAGTGCTGTTTCGCGAGGCTTGTCACCATGGAAACGCATATATATATATCTTTTTTTTTTCTCTGGAAACCCTTTTTCATTTTTATTTTTTTTCTATGTTCTCCTCTTCGGTGTCCCAACCTGCTGATGCTGAACTTTCTTCTCAGGCCGGGTATTAAGTGCCTGTCTTTTCGTTTCCCTCACATCTTCACTCTTTCATTGCTTTTGTAACTACAATTAGTGCACCTTTTTTTTGGATGTTTTTTTTGTTTTTGTTTTTTAATGTGCTTTTCATGCGATTAAAACTGAGCTGTTATTGATTCTCCTCTCAAGTCTCCTTTTTCTCTCGCCGACTTTAGGGGGGGGGAGAGGCTGATGCGAAGTGTTGTGTACCCTGGTTTGCACCCACCCAAATCTTCAAAAAGGGGGTGTTGAACAGCACAACTTTATCCACATAAAAAAAAAATAGTCGTATTGTTTATTTTCGGTTTTTTTTTGTTGTTATATCTTACTGGTGTGTTTCTCTCTTTCCCCAATTTACGCCTTTTTTTGCGTTGATGCCTCCCTTCACTGACTATTTGTGTCTAACACCTGCTGCTCTTCTTAGGATGCAGCCGAGATTATTATTTTCTCAAAATTTTAATTGCTATGATGATTGTAATCGAAATGAAGAGTTCTGCACTAAAAGAAAGAAAGAAGAATGGATGCGAAGGATGCTAGGCAGTCTTCAAGACTCCATTCATCGCCATTCCTTTTATTATTATCTGCTCACTCCTTTTGATAAAGAGTGTAAAGGGGGGAAATGCCGTTCCCTTGCTGGTCTTCATATATAAAGAAGGCAACAAGCCGTTGTGCTGTGCGAGGGTGGAGGTGGTGGTGGTGAACGCACACGTTCGATCTCTTCACGTCACCTATTGCACAAGTCAGATTATAATTTTTTAATGCTACCGGCTTTACTCTGAACGTGACTGCGTTGTAGCTGTATGCTATTCTATCTCTTTCTTCTTTATTTTATTTTGGCTTCTTTTCTCCCCCTCTTTTTTTTTTTTATCTCTCTCTCTCTTTGTTGCCGAACCCACAATCTCATTAACATTTCATGGGCGCGTTCAAACTCCATAAGAACACACTTCTAAACACTGCCAGCTGCAGATAAAAAAGAAACTATTTGCTTTGCTTCTTCAGTCATCGAGTGAAGATAACGGAGTACCTGCAGCACGCCTTGTCACATCCACACAAACGCCGATCGTGAATACCTCGCAGGTCAAGCCTCACTTTAAACAAACAAACAAAACAAAAAAAATTAACTAGAGCACTCTTTTACTTTTCCACCAGAATATTTAACGCACCCCTTTGCTTCTCCACTTTCTTCTTATTGCTAGACTACACACGAACAGACTCACAAACGCCCCTACACAAACGTCCAGATTCCGTCTTAATTTTCATGTTCCCTAAATTTTCTTTTCGACATCGCCTAACCCACTGAGTCCTTCGCGTTTGTTTCGTGCGCTTTTTTTAAGTCTATTCTTGCTCTGTGTGTTGGCGTGCGCTGTGAGATGCACTCCTCACCCTTCTGCCCTTTGCACGCCTCCTCTTCCACGGCCAAGAAAGACCCTCCCGCTGCCACCACCAAAACAGCGACGGCAAAAGAGGCGGATGCCGTTGCGGTGGTACGCGCGAGCACCTACGTGTTGTGGGAGCAGTTGTACAGTGCCTCCGCCCTGCCCCTCACGCTGGAGCGTCTCATGTACGTTCGACTGATGGGCGACCAAGAGACCGTGTCGAGCGCAGATGGCAGACGGCTAACAGCAGCAACAGCGACAGCGCCAGCGCCGCTGTGGGTCTCAGGGCTGTTCTCGCGAAGCGATGCTCCTGTCAACGCGCCTACGTCAGCCCTGGCGGGTGCGAACATGAACGCACGCTGCACACACGACGCTCCGCCGCAACCCAGAGAGGTGCCACAATTGTCTCATCAGTCGGGTGTGTTCGCGTTGGCGCCGACGGCTTCTCCGGCAGCTGTCAGCACGCCGTCGACGCCACGCACAGCAGTACCACAGAAACAACAGCACACGGCCAGCGTAAGCGAGCAGGGGCAGGAGCGGGAGATCGTGGAGGATGGACAGCAGGTGCTTCGGCGGGTGTCCACACATCTTCCCTCGTCGCCTGTACGACAGGAAGGCGTCCCCACAGCCGATACGATCTCGGTGGGCAGGGCGGCCACCGCCTCTGTGCTTCGAGGCTTCGCGGCGAGCGTCTGCGATAACGAAGAGCGTGGCAGCGGTGGGTGTGGTTCGATAGTGCTGCGTCCTCAACCCACAGACAACTACCACCGTCACATGGCAAGATCTGCTAGCCCTGTTGAGGCGTCTGTGTCGTCCCCGCCGGATTGTATTCTCCCAACCTCCATGTCTGCACTGGCTTCTCCGCTTGTACCACCGCAGCGCCACACAGACGTGGCAACGCCAGAGCCGTCGATGGACTCTTCCGTCAACGCCACAACGGTCACGCTGGTGTCTGAGGCACTGTGGGACAGCTTGGACGTGAGTACGTGGCACGACGACGCCCAGCATCGCCGACATACGCCTTTGGGAACTGAAGGGGAAAAGCAAACGTTAGAGCGCGTTGCGCTGCTGGTGGCAGAGGAAGTGAAGGATGAGGAAGAAGGGAGTGAGATGGCGCCAGATAGGGACGCCGTGAGGCCGTGTACACCGCCTCGTACACGCAAGTCAGAGACGCGTTGCCACACAGCGAACGAGAACGCATCCTGGTCCACTCCGCAGCCCACCTCCCCGTTCTCTAGAGCAACGATATCGGAGGAGCAGGTCAACGAAGAGGAATACGGGAATGATGCGGATGGGGTCGTGTCCTTGCCTACGTCTCCCGCACAGGAGCGCGCGCGCCACGACGCTGCCCAACCCTCTCCACCGCCTGCCGCCACACCCTCCCCTGGCCCCACCGTGAACCTCATCGACACCTTGACCGCCATTCCAAAGGCCGCGGCCGCCCACGCCTCCCTCTTCGCTTGTGCGCACAACTGCCCATCGGAGATGTCATTCCACTCTGCCTCTCCACTGGCGGACAAAGACGGATTGGTCTTCAGTCCCCCTCGTCAACATCAGATGCATCTCCGTCTGCACGGACGCCGGCGACCTCGCGCGGCAAGCGAAGGCGACGTGTCCAGCACAGGCAGCATCTCGCCTCGGTCGCCTCCGCAGCCCGCGTTTGACCCTTCGAGGTCGGCCTCCGCCACCCCGCATCCGATGGGAGAGGCGGTCGAGGTGCAGTCGGGTGCGAGGGCGACGGCAACAGACAGAGGAGACCTCCACCCTCTCCACAAAGATCATGACGAGGAGGCGGTATGTCCTCAAGCAATCCCGGTGTCGTGTGCTTTTCCTTTGCTGGTGGCCACGTGTATTGAGCCGCCTCACGCACCGGAGGAGGAGGCCACAACGCCAGGAACGGAGACGGGCGGGACAGTGGTAGAACTGCCGTGTATGGTTTCGCTGTTGCCACCACCATCACCATCACCATCACCACTGCAGCAGCAGCAGCAGCAGCAACATGTCTCACCGGCGGCGGTCTCGCAGGACGAGAATGCGGAGAAGCACGATGCTGAGGCGGGCCGTGAAACTCTGTCGCACAGAGATGTTCAGCTAGAAGACGAAAGAGTCGTGGAGGAGGAGGAGGAGCACCGAATGCACGCCACTCACGATGAGATGTTGGCAGCCGCAGACGCCACACCTCCCACCCCCTCCGCTGATTTGCGCTCACCGGTGCAGCGTTCCGTGAGCAGCTCCGGCTGTGGCTTGGGCAGCAGCACCCCTGGCAAAGTACGCTACACCGCTGCCGCGGTCGCCACCGTGCATGATACGCCACGGGGCAGTCGCGGCGCCCACGCCGACCGCTCGCCGGTATTTGTGAAGGAGTGTGGCATCGATGACGCTGAAGCCTCTCACCGTTCCCCAGCCCCCTCCGTCTCCCCCGCACCTCGGCGTGTGTCCGCCACCTTGGCAGATGATGCAGCGCACATCGCATGCACCCCACCCACCCGCCCTTCCGTTTCCACCTTGGACTTTACCTGGGCAACGGAGGCGGAAGGGCTGCTGCGGCGGCAACAGCAGCGACTCCTCTCGCGCTCCGTGGCACAGGGCGGCCGCAGCCCCAGCGTGAACAGCAACGGACACCCGGAGAGTAACGTGGCAGATGCCGACTTGGCGGCTGAAGCAGCAAGAGGACAGATTATGGGCCCACACATGCACCGCCCTCTGCCAGAAAGCAGTATCGGAGTTCGGTACGTGTCGGCAAGTCGCGACAACGTAGGCAAGCAGGCCTCGGCGAGTCCGACCTGGAGCGTGTCCCCGCAGCCGCAGGATCCGCACGTGCGCTTCTGCACGCCCACCACGACGACAGTGACCACAACGGCGGCAACACCGCCACCGCCGTCAGCAGCGGTATCGGCCTGCGGACGTCGTGGTGCCGGCGTGCCACAACGGCCGCGGAGGGACGCCACGAGCGGTGACACCTCGTGTGAAGGCTTTGCGTCGCCGCGGCGTGTAATGGTGGCCTTCTCCCCTTCACAGAGATCTGAGTCCACCTCGGCATCCCCGACCTCTCCACCACCACCGCAGCAACAGCAACAGCAGCGGCAGCGGCAATTGGATAGGCTCGTGGCTGGGGCGAAGCGACCACGTACCCTCTTAAGCTCCTACGCAGCCAGCGCGGACGGTCCAGTAGGTGTCCATGGAAAAGCATTCTCTGCGTTCACAGAGGTCAGTGGCAGCACCATGCTCTCTTCCTGCGATGTGCTTTGCCGAGGAGAGAGTGTTTCTCGATCGCCGCCGCCGCGTCTTGCGAATACTCGCAAGGAAGACGCAACAGCCATTGCCTCTCCAAGCGAACGGGTACGGCGCACGCGGCGTGCAGACCGGGCTGGACCGCTGCCCCACCCGACCCTCAATAGCAACAACAGCGGACAGGGCGGTATGGCCACTATGCGTCGCTGTCGTGCACGCCTGAACGCGTCCTCCGCGACGGCGGTGACGGCGGCCAACGAGTTCGTGTTGCCGCGTACGGTGTCTACTGAGCCCGCGACTTCGCTTTCCCTCGCCCGCGCCGCGTCCCCGCTGCAGCCGCGCAGCGTGAACAGTCTGCAGCATCACGCAACGCACTCACCGCTTCCCGCGAAGACCGCGCTGCTGCGCTCGGCACGGCGGCGGCACAAGGGGAAGAAGGCGTCTCACGCCGAGGGTAAGGCTGCCTCCTCTGGTGGATCAGCTATCCCACATCAGAAGCCCTCGATGATGGCGCTAAACTCAAAGCTGCGAGAGCAACAGCACCAGCTGAATAACGTCGACAAGGAGAACTAGCGTGTTTACAGACGTTGCGGTGGCGCTTTGGTACGTTACGTTACATACCCTTTTTTCTCTCTTTTTTTTTGTATTTGTGTTCTAGAGTACTTTTTTCTTTTTTTACCCACACTTAAAACAAAAAAATGTTGTTCGTTATTGTGTTGCTTTTTTAGATCTAGATTTCAGTGTACGATACAACGTTTCCATCACTCTCCTCTTTCACCTTAGATTTTTCTTCATTCTTTCTCTGCACCTATTTTTGTGGTCAGCATTTGAAAACCAAATATGAAAATAACAAAAAGCAAATGTTCTAAGCAGAATAGCGCGCGTTCTTTTTTTGAGGTCGGGAGCGGGCCCTCGTATCCGCGCGCATAAATGCAGCTATGACCGGCGCTGTGTTTCAGAGGTGGTAGCATACATGCCTATCTCTTTGGCCGTGCCCCAATCATGGATAAGGAAGGAAAATGAGATTCACTGCGTGCCCTGCTCCTCGCTTAGCCTTTCAGCCTCCCTCTTTACCTTACCTCTCTCACCCTTCCTCATTATTCTTTCTCCTTTGTTATTGTGGCTCCTTTACTATATATATTCTGTATTGGTTAAGTGAAGTGTAGTGGTGATATTCATCATGTCTGGGTCCGCATCCTCCTCCACCAACCCCCCTCCTGCGCTATCCCCAGAGGAGCGGGCAGCGCGGGACGCTCGGCTGCAGCGCGAGCACGAGTCTTACATCCGTGGGCTCGCCACCATGCGCTCCTTGCCGCGACTGCGCTCGACCATCGCGGGTGCCGGCGGCAAAACCAACACCCTCACCCGCATCGCTGAAGAGCGAGAGGAGGTGCGTCAGCAGCACCTGCGCAGCGCCGCGGAGAAGGACGCCGTGGCGCAGCAGCGACGCCAGGCGCATCAGGCTAAGGTGGAAAAATTGGAGAACGCGCAGGCGAAGAAGCGGCAGCGGCGAGTGGCGAAGCAGCAACGAAAGAAGGCGAAGCAGCAGCAGAAGCACGAGTTGGCGCTGAAGCGACGGCGGACAGAGGGCTCTGCCTCTCGTAGCAGCAGCAGCAGCAGTGACGCAAGCGAGAAGGAAAACTCCGAGAGTGATGAGGACGCTAGTAGCCTGTCTTCGTCGTCAAGCTCGCAATCCAGCTCATAGCTCTCTTCCCTCCCAGTTGCCATTGTTAATGCTGCTGCGGAGGATCGCGCGTCTGCAGCTGAAGTAAAAAAAAAAAGAAGAAGCGCACAATTATCTGTCTTTTTTTTTTAATGTGTGTGCTTTTTATTGCGAGATGCACCGACTTCTGCTTTTTGAATTCTCCGATTATGTTTGTGTGTGTCTTTCCATCGCTTGTTAAGTTATTCGGCGTGCTTGTTGGCCTTCGGCAAGCACCAAGAGAGAGAGACGACGCTCTCAAGTAAAACAACAAAAAAGCCCTTTATATGTGTGTAAACTCATCTTTTTCTGTGTCTCTCCACAACAACAACAAAAAAAAGGAGAAACAGTTCACTGCGAGACCCAAGTAAGAGCTTTCTGAGTTGAAAGGTCTCTGTAAAGCCTCTCATACAAACGCACTTTTACCACCTTTTCCCTCTACCTCTCCCTTTTCTTCTCCTCCACTACGTTTTTACTGAATTTTTTTTTTTTCTGCCCCTCTGCCGCGCGCTGTGTTGCAGAAAGGTTGTTTTGCCCGCAGCAATCGCATTCGTTCTCTCCCCGCCACCCAGTCACCACGCCTGAGTGGGTGGCCTTGCACGCCGTCCTTCAGGCATAAGAGAGAGAAAGAATCGACCTCACAATAGTGAAAATAAAAAAATTATAGAGAGAGATAAAGATACAACGTCCTTTGCATTTGAGAAGCGAAGCACCTCCACCCCCTTTCTCTCAAAATTTACTGTACACCTCTTTTTTATTATTATTTACTTTTCTACAACACACTGTAGTTGCTGAGACACCTTGTGCTTTGATTGTTCTTGCCGATCTTAACATATAAAGAAAAGAAACATATAAAAAAAGAACCCACTACGACAGACATAGGCAACGAACCTGTGAGTAAAAGAAAGTAATAGAGGCCAGCGCATTTATCTTTTTTTTTTTGTCAACGTTTCCCTTTTCTTTCTTTTCGCCCCCGCCGTCCGGAGATTTCTATCGACTTGATTCTTTGTTATTTATGTCTTTATTCTGCAGCGAACAAGTTCAGTAGTAGATTCACAGTCCCCTCCCCTTTCTTCTTCTTTTTTCTTTTCTTTTCTCTTCTGCGTCACGTACGCTGGGTAGGGTCGGGTTACACGCCTGTATACAACGCTACACACATACATACACACCTTACATCACGTTACCGTGGCGAGGCAGATACATCTATCTATACAACCCCCCCTTCTTATAAGTATTAAAAGCTGTGTGTGCGTGTGTATGTGTGGAGAAAGTTATTTGCCACGAAACTTGTTCAAACCTAACAAAAGACCGTTTCCTTTTATTTATTTTTTTTCTGTAGCTTCCCGATTTCGTTATTTTTTCTGGTTTTCAATACTTCTCTTTTTACCCTCGTTGCTCTCTCTCTCTTTCTCTCTCTCCTCTGCTTCGGGAGATCGTTTCCAGAGTTTTGTCATTAAATACAGTTTCTTCCTGACTTCTCTTCTGGGCCCTTTTTTTTTTTGCTGTGCCGCCAAACAGCTGTCTTTGCGAACACTATAAGTGTTTGTGTTTGTGTGTGTGCTTACGTTCGTCTGCAAGTATTACGTCTTCGCTCATTGAAGCCTCCCCATTATTATTTTTCTTTTCCTTTTCTTAAATAACTCTCGTTTTAGGTTAAATCCAATATTTTCCTCGTTATCTATAAACTCGTTGTTTTATTTTTCTTTTACAACAAACAAAAGGCACACATACCTGCTCTCAAACGCGCATTTACTTCCAGAAGAAGGCAAAGGGAAAGCTAAAGGAAGAGAACTAGGACACGTTGAGTTGTCTCGCGCTGGTTGTCTCGTGTGGTTGCTGGTGTTGGTGTTGTTGAGGACGCTGCGTCCACCAACCCTTGATAGAGAGCGCCTTGATAAAGTTTGTTTGAAAAGACACAAAGGAAGAGGAAGAAAAAACGAAATTCGAGCAGTCGGTGGGAGGCACGTGTTTTTTTTTTTTACCTTTAATTTTCGTTCCTTTAGTTTTTCTGCTTTTCCTTTTCCCCACGTTTGTCAAGGGCCTTTTTTGAGGGTCAAGTGAGAGTCAGACGTTGTCGCAAATTCTCATTGAGTCTGTTTTATCTATACTCTCCGGTTTTTTTTTCCTACTCTTGACTGGGTTCAAATCATGACCCATCTTCTGCCCATGAGCATCGTCGCCGCTGTCGTGTACGTAATCGTCGCTGGACTCTCCCTGCACTTTCTTGCGCGCTTTCCTTGGCTGAACTGCGTGCGTGAGGTGCGGCCACGGCAGTGCGGCCAGCATCTTCTTTCGTATGGTGTACTGCTTGCCTATCTCCTTCTTCATGCATGGACGCACCATGACTCGACGTTCTTTCACGACGAGTTGATATTTGTGGTGCCTTCGCTGAAACAGCAATCGACCAGCAGCGCTGCAGGTGCACTTTCCTGGTCAAAAGAACTGCTGCTCAAGGTGGCGGAGGCCACCACGGAGGCTTTCCTACGGCCGTGGACGCAGCTTGCTCGCCTCACGCACTCATCACCATCCCCATCATTATCATCCCCCTCGGCGGAGGAGGCGCTGCCCTCGCTGATGAAAGTCCTTCTCTTCAGCTCCTTTGATGCCCTGATGCAGGCCACCGCAGCCACCTGCCTGTTTGGCACCTTTGCTGTCTTGTGCAACGCTCGGTGGCGCTACGCCGCACTCCACAGTGCGGAGAAGCACGCAGATTTGTGGGCGACGCTGTTTCCCATGGGGCCCGCCGAAGCCGCCGCCTCGGTGCTCGGCATCGACGCACACGCGCGTGTGCCGCAACGGCCGTTAGACTTGTCGGCAGACTCGCTAACGTGGAGCACGCAGATGCCACCGCTCTCCACCCCGATCCCACGCAGGACGGCAGCACGACGGGCGGCTCGGATGTCCACTCTGAACACCTCTGTGAGGGCTCAGGGCCGGCGTGTGCGGACGCCCACGCGCAGCCAGCTGAGCCTCCCGCGGTTCAACAATAGCAGCAGCAGCGCCACCAGTGCCAATGCAAGTGCTCGCCTCACGGGTAGTGCAGCAGCGCCATCACCATACGCCGACGAGGCGGCGAGAAGCACCACCGAGGAGCAGCAGCAACAACAACAACAGTGGCGCCACCTGCTGCGTCTACGGCAACGCTTTCTCTCCGCCTTCTGGCTGACAGACACCATGGTGCTGCTGGTGACCTTTTCCGTGTTTAGCAGCTTGGCCGTGAGTCGCGTGGCGGTGACCCTTGCCGTGTCTGCTGCCTGGTCAGCGCACGCTCAGACCGACGCGGTACGCTGGACCGCCCTCACTCCCTCTCCGGCAGAGGGCTACGTCGCGCTCATTGGTGTGTGCTACCTTGCGGTGCTTCACCGGCGACTGCGGCGACAGAGCACCTTTCTGCGTGAGCTTCTGCACCTCCTTCGCAGCTCTGCCGCCACCACCACACGGTCACCAGCCTCGCCGACAACCGCCACACCCATCTCCTCCCTTCCCCTACCACGGGAGCGTCCTGCACGGCTGATGCACAACGTCGGTGCGACTGGCGCGCGGACGGGCTACCGATCCGGTCTGCGGCGTCGTTCCCCCGGGTCCGGGCAGGCGTCATCGCCGCTGTCGCCCATCACCCCCACAGACCTGCTGTACAAGCCGGGCTTCGACGATGCCACGCTTTCGGGGATGGTCACACCCAGCCCGCAGGCCCCCACCCGCGCCACGTTGCGCGCAGCGTCGCTGGAGAACACGCCGAGTGCCGTCTTCTACCTGAACCCCGATGATCGGGCGGCGGGGGCGGCGGGGGCGACGACAGACAGCAGCGCCGCGTCATCCATCACGGTGGAGGCCCCGTTGCCGTCCTTACTTGCGAGGTGGAGCTTCCGGATGTTGCGGACGTCGTGCAGTCGCGAGTCCAGTCAGTCTGGGCAAACCCCTGCCTTGTCGCGTTCGTCATCGACGGCCGCTGGTGCCATGTCCAACGCGACCACCACCGCGTCCACGGCAACAACACCGGCGGCAGCAGCCGTGCCAGAGCTCCTGCCGCCCAGCATTCCACACTTTCGCTACCCTCTCCTCGTCTCCGCAGCGCTGCTGGCCCTGCAGTTCTTCCCGGACGCCACCAGCGTGTGGGCCGTTGCGGTGTTTACTGTCGCCGCAGCGGCGGTTGGGACAGCGCAGGAAAACCTTCTCGGCCCGCTGCGCTGGGTCGCCATGGACTACCGCGTGTTGCTGCAGTGCTCCTGGTGGACTCTCTTCCTCTCCCGCGCCTTCACCCCGCGTTCGATGGATGTGTCCAAGGCCGTGCGCGGGCTCTCCCATCAGCAGCGCCGTCACCTGATGGTGTTGCAGGCTTTTGGCTCCCACCACACGCACCCATCCTCCACGGTGGAGGAGGACGACGACTGGGTCACCGAGGAAGCCAACGGCTCCTTCGCGGCCAACGCGCTGGTGGCCGCCGCAACGACGATGCCTTCCGCCTCTGGTGCCCGCGGCGGCTCTGCGAAATCCACAACGATGACGCCAGAGTTGGCCACCTCTCCTCAGACAGCGGACTCCTCCTCCGGCACGGTGAACCTCTCGACCTCCTCAGCCGCCACCGCCGTGGCCATCCTGGGTGGCGCGAGCGACATGAACGTTGGCGGATTCTTGGCCGCCTACGACAACCCAACCTCGCTGGCCAACCACAGCAGTCCCATGAATGCCAACGACGACGAGGATGACGAGGATGACGACTTAAACATGGCAGACGACAGCGGCGTCAGCGGTGGTGACTCTGCCGGCGTCATGGCGATTCCACCGGCGCAGTTCTGGCACGGCGTGGCGGCGAAGGTGCTGAAGCAGTCTGCCGCCCACGCCACCGGCCACGACGGCGCGTCGGACGGCACCGGAGGAGGTATGACGGGGTCGTTTGCCGGACCGGCGTCCACTACGCTGACGGGCTCCTTTGCCGGGTTGCCGCCGCTGCCAGGAATTGGGTCTGGCATGATGCACGTCACCAACGGCAGTCTGGGGGAGGCAGCAACGATCGCCAACACCAGCTTCCTCGGCGTGGCGGATCCCTTCCGGGTAGCCGCAGCACCCGCCATGGTGTCGGCGACGGCGGCGTCCTCGGCGAGCGTCATCGCAACGGCGCTGATGCCCATCACGCCTGGGATGGAGCTTGGCGGCACGCACCTCCCCGGCTTCAACGCGCATGCCATGAAGGGGTCGATGTTGAGGAGCGCGCCAGCCGTGGCACGCGTTGGCGCGGCAGCCGAGAAAGAGGAGGAAGAGGCGCGATGGAGGGAGGCGGAGGAGGAGCGCAGGCGGAGAGAGGAGGAGGAGGAGGAGGAGGAGGCCGCCGCGCTCGCTGCCAATGCCGAAAAAGCGAGAAAGGAGGTCGTTGACAACGATGATGAACAGGGGGAGCGTGAGGGGGATTTTGGTGTCAGCGTGGGCAGCCGCAGAGGCTCTCGTCGCTTCTTCGCAGAGACGCCCGAGACGGCCGGGTCTTGCGCATCGCAGTCACTCGATCACCACCACGACGACGACGACAAAGACCCGTCGGTGTCGGATGGGTGGTGGTCGCGCGCGCTCGCGACGGTGGTGCCCGGCATCGTTGGTCATCGCAGCTCTACCTCTTCCCACATGAGCAGTCACCGCTCCTCCTGCTCCGTCACACCCTCCTCCCACGCAGAAGCGGCCGCCAGCGAGTTGCCCGCGGAGGTGGTCCACAATTTTTCCTTCGTCGGCAGTTTCTCGGGTGCCACCTCGGTCACCGGCCGGGCGTTGCTGCAGAGCGAGGAAGGCTTTGCGCGCTTCCTCAGCCGCGTCCGCCGCGACGGCGACAACACGTACGCCTTGCAAAACATGCTCTCCTCGCATGGGCACACGTACGCCCACCGCGTCGACGCGAAGGGTCGCAGCGCGTTGCACTACGCCGTCATTGGCGGCTTTGTGCACGGCGTGTGGTTCCTCGTGAACATCGGCGCCGAGCCCAATCTACTGGACAAGGCCGGCTACGCCCCCCTGCACTACGCCGTGCTTTACCACACCGAGCACTGCCTCTCACCGACCATCACTGATGAGAACGGCAGCCTCGCCGTGCAGGAGCCGAAGCACATGCTTGGCATTCCGGTGGTCGGCACGGCTTCTGTGCAGGCACCGGAGCAGGCGCGCAAGCGGCGGCAGCTACGCCAGCAGCGGCACCGTCGCAGCATGGAGGAGAGAATGCAGGCGGCCTACGCGACCAGCAGCACCACCAGCGAGACCTCCTACCTGGACAGCAGCCACGACGCCGATCTCGCGGCGGAGGACCGCAGCAACCACAGTGGCAGCACCTACGAGAACAACGCACACCGCACCCCGCTCGGAGTCCCGGGCGAGGCACTCGATCGGAGTGGGCCGCTGCTTCACATGCTTCCCACTTCCACACCAGGGGACTCGGAGGAGACGACGGTGGAGGAGCCCACCTCCGGCATGGCCGTCGTCGTCGCCGCCGCTGCCGTTGCGATGGCGCAGGAGGAGCGTGGACAGTGGTACGGCATGGTAGGTCGCCTGCTGAGCCTCGGTGCGCTGGTCGACTTCCCTACTGCACGCGGCTTGACAGCGCTGCACCTGGCCGTTCTGCAAGGCACTATCGGGCTCATCAACACCCTTCTTCGCGAGGGCGCCAACCCGCTGCTCGGATCCGAGCTGGAGACGCAGTCGTTTCTCGCCGCCGCCAACGCCGCGCCGTGGGATGAGGACGCTGCGGACGCAAAGAAGGAGGTGTGCAGGGATGGCGAGGCGGAGGAAGAGGAGGAGAAGGACAGCGCGGCGGCCTGGATCGCACAGATCCACTCTGAGTTTCAGCGTCTCGGTGTGCGACAGCGCCGGCGGCGGGAGCAGGAGCAGGGGCAGGAGCAGCAGCGCCAAAAGGACGAAGGCGAGGAGCCACAACGAGCGCAACAGCAGCACGGTGTCGGCGATCGCCAGGATAAGGGAGATGTAGGCCCAAGCGCGAAGCAGACCACTAAACGTGCCGGCGGTGGTGGTGGTGGTAGTGGTGAGCAGCCAGCGAGAGGCACCGGCTCGCCGCGATCGGGCTCGTCCTCCTGCTCCGGCACGTCGAACGCCACCACTGCAAACACGACTGCCGCGTTGGTGCGGAAGGCGCTTTTGGAGAAGCAGACGGAGTGGGTGGACGTGCACATCACCAACGCCGGCAACCCCATTGCGATGGGCTACTGCAAGTCTCCGCTGCTCCTGGCGGTGGAGCTGGATGCGGATTTGGCGGTGGCGAGCATGCTGCACCACGCCACCCTGCAGGCCACCTCCGCGAGGTTTGTCGCTGGCCTGCCGGGGTCGCGGTTGGGCAGCGGCAGCGGGACAGAGGCGCCTTTCTCACACAGCCAGGTCGGCGGCTCAGGGCTGCAGCTGATGTCATCGAACGGCACGTCGCACCTCCCTGCCTCACCCATGCCAAGCATGGCAACACGTGAAAGCCCCCCGGCGTCGTCCGCCTCGCTTCTTGCGGCTGCTGGCGAGGCTGGCAACGACAGACCGATGCAACGACCTCCCCTCGCCCCGTCCGGGTCTAGCACCTCACCGGTTCTGACCAGCTCTGGCGTGCGCTCGATTAGCGCAAATTCGAAGGACGTCTCGTTCACCGCGGCGTACGCGTGCAGCGCGCCACACTCCACTTTGCCTGGTAACGCAAATCCTTTAGTGGACCAGGTGAACGCGACGCACGTCAGCTTTTCCGAAGAGGTGGCCGCCGAGCCTCCCGCGGCGATGACCGGGCTGCTGCCCTTGCCGTCCGCCATTACTGCCGCGGAAACCAACATCAACAACAGCAGCGTGGCGGAACTCCTCCACTCTTCCGCAGGGGCGACGGTGGACACAATTGCGACCACCATCACCACGCTGGCGTCGGCGTGGGCACGCACGTGTTGGGAGCGGCCGTGCCCACACGGCTTCAACGCCATTCACGTTGCCCTCGTGCTGGGCAATGCGCAGGTGGTACGAGTGCTGCTTCTGCGCTGGACTTATAGCGGGGTAGAACGAGGTGGTGCGCTGCCACCTTCTTCTGTTGAGAGGGCGACGTCGATGATGGCCAGTGGAAACGACGTGGATGTCTCGTCTACTTCTGCCGGTGTGGGAAATGGAGGTGGTGCTTCGCGCACGCTGAGCCGACCGACTGATGCGTCAGCGAGCACAATCGCCAGAGCGATGACAACGCCGGTGGCCAATACAACAAGCATCAACATGTCGCCGCTGCAGCCCACCGTGGCTCAGATCACCGTTCCTGTACATGACGAAGGCGAGAACATGACGTTTGTGAAGAGCGAGGGGAGCACCACGGAGGCCGGTGCCGAGCAAGAAGGTGCAAGCCCTCTGGAAGCAGATGGGCCTGCGTCTGGGTCAAGGCAGAGCACGGCCGCTTCGCACCACCATCACCACCATCCTCACGCGCACGACCCGACCACAGCTACGCTCTCTCTCACCACCTCCATCGGTGTGTCCGCCTTCTGGGTGGTGCCGCTGCGACTCAACTTCTTCCACCTCGCCGCCATCGGGGACTCCACGGAGTGTCTCGCCTACGTGCTACGCTGGCGTGGCGTGCCAGACTACGTACCGTGCGCGCTGGATGACGCCTTTCATGACGAGGCCAAGGCAGAGGACACGCGGCAAGACATGAACGTGACGCTGTCGGCAACCGCCGCGCAGGACGCCTACCACCGTCGCCGCACCCATCACCGCCAGCAGAAGCGGCTGGGGAATCACCACAACACACGCGAGCCAGCCGGCATGGCGAGCATCCTTCGCCCCTCCGCTGCCTCGCCCAACACGGCACAACCGATGCAGTTGACAGACGCGCTTCACGCCGTACAGCAGCAGATGGAGAGGCTTTCAACGACAACCACAACGACGACGATGACGGCTGCAGCTGCCAACAGCAACAGCAGCAACAACAACAACAGCGCGGATCTGGAGAAGAAGCGCACCCACCAGAGTGAGGAAAGAGGGCGTCGTGCAGCCAATAGCAGCTTTCCAGAAAGTCCGAGCAGCAGCAGCTGCAGCAGCAAGGCATCCACCAAGCAAGCAAGCGAGGCGGCCTCCGCAGCGCCAACGTTGCGTCCAGCTGTCAGCGACGTCGCTCTGCCGAGCGAACACAGAGAGAGTGTCAACCCACCGTTGAAGGAAGTCGTGACAGTCTTGCCTGCGCCGCCGTCCTTTGCGTCCTTCTCCTCCTCCACGCAAACAGCCGAGTTCGCGGGCGGGGCAGCGAGGGACCTGGAAACCGCCATGGGTTCCAGCGCCACCTCTGATCTGTTCAATCGCACGTGGAGCAGCGGCAGGCCTTCGCTGGACACAGGGTCCTCCGGGACCGCGCCACGGCTGTCCCGCACCCACCTCATGCCTCCCGTCCCGGCACTATCCCGCCGGGCCCATCGCCTGCGCACAAAGCAGCACACGTTCATGCGCGCACTTGTCACGCTGCTGCAGACGAACATTCGCGGGGACGCGGTACGGCGTCGCGTACGCAAGACCGTCTTCGGCCGCGGTGGTGCTGGGGCCGTATTGCAACCGCTTACCGGGACCACCAAACGAGCCAGCACGGGGGAAGGAGATACCATCGGTGCCGGTAGGGGAGGCGAACCCGACGGCGGCGCGAACGCCGCAACGGCAGCCTCTGCAGCGCTCTCGGGCAATCAGAACAGCGTGATGGCCCAGACGTGCTTTGGCTCTACTGCTGCCGCGGCAGCCCTGCACACTGGGATGACCATCTGCTACGCTACGATGAACAACCTGCTCCACGAAGAGCCGTTGGGTGAGGTGGCCGACGACGACGACAGCAGCAGTCGCAGCAGCAGCAGCAGCAGTTCCACAAACGAAAGCAGCAGTATAAACACCAACAACTGCGCGGAGGAAGCCAAAGCCCGAGCAACCGGCGAAGCGGCAAAGCCACATGCATTGCGACTTCCTGATCTCGTGCAAGAGCGCCTCCGCAAGCGTCGTCGTCAGATGCAGCTGCTACAGCTCCGCGAGCAGGAGCGTCTTCACCACCTTCGGCAGCAGCGTCGTCGTGCCTTTGTGTCTGCCGTGGCGAAGCTGCGTCAGAGCATCGTGGGCGTCCCCATTGACATCGCCCATCTCGCCGCGGTGGAGATGGCAGTCGATCGAGCATGCGCAGCACTGCCCACGGCAAAAGCACGCCGTACCCTGCAGCAGGCACTTCTGATTGTGACGCGTCGCCTGCAAAATCAGAACCGTCGTCAGCAACTCGTCCACGGTCTGCGTCAAGGGGCCGCAGCGGTAGCATCTGCAGCATCCACTGCGCCAGGCAGCCGGAGAAGCTCAGGTGTAACGCGCGCCTCTCGACGCGAGAGCGATGCTGCGGACGGCCGCACCGGCGATGACCTCTTCTCCACCACGACGACGACCACCACCACCACAGACAGCCGCGCGCTGTCCAGCACTCGCAGCACGCCCAAGGCGCAGAAGGGCCTACGCCGGCGGAGCAGCGCCGTGCGGAGGCCCTTCAATGACACGGATAGCGGTGGCTCGCAGGCCACGAGTCCGCAGCAGCGTGCGTTGCAGCAGCAGCCGTCCATGGCCACCTCAACGCCCTCCTACTACAGCGCCTTCGATCGATACCAGGAAAAGGAGGCCTTTGAGAACGAGGAGAGGGACGACGATGGCGCGTCCTCGGCGGACCTGCGCTGGGAGGGGTACCGCCGCTTCCAGCAACAGCAGCGTCTTCTGCAGCTGTTGGGTGCTCTGGCGATTGAGCTGAACGCGGTGGACACACGCGGGTTGACCCCACTGCACTACGCCATTGCAAACCAGAACGCGAGCATGGTGTACCTGCTCTGTGCCTACGGCGCCACCTTCGTCTTTGCGTCTCCGCAGACGGAGGAGCACCTGGTCGGACATCCAGTGGAGGCCGTGGCAGCAGCTGCGGTGGCTGAGTACGAAAGCGGAGGTGATGGTGGCGGCGGTGGATCGGCGACCCCTGCGACAAGCGTAAGTGACGCAGGCAACACGCGTCCTACCACCACCTTAAGTGCGCTGACGGTGTCGCCAACAACGTCAACGTTTACGATGACTTCGGCTGGTACCCGCGGCATCGCGCGTGACAGGAACGGTGTGAGTGTGTGGCAGCCCGGCAACGCCTCCGAGGCGACGTCCTCGATGGTTTCCTCGTCGCTCTTCTCCGCCTCGGCATCGCCCACGAGCCTTGCTGCTGTGCGCGCGCAACTGACGGCGCCAGGGATCAGCGTGGCAACCGATGTGCTCGCCTTCTACAGCGAGCACTACTTTGCGCAGCTCACGCCGTCTACACAGGAGGCGTTGCGCCGGGCCGCAAAGACAGGCAGTGCCGAGTACCTGCTGCTACGGCTTCCCACACGGGTGGAGCAAGACGCGGAGCAGCAGACGCTCTCCCTTGACGGCGTCCGTCACGCTGCGACGCTCCCGATAGCGGCCAGTGGCGCTGTGGCAGCAAGTCTGCAGGCCGACATCAGCACGTCAGGACCCAACGGCTTTGTACAGCACCAGCTGGCAAGCACAGTGCAGTTGCCGCTGCACCCGCCTCTGCCTCCCATGGCACCACCGTCTGTGACCGTGCCAGCAAGCGCAGCTGGCGCGCTGCCCTCCCCGCCGTCGTCGTGCTCGTCTGTCTCCTCTCCTCCGTCACAACTCCAACAGCAGCCGCAGCAGCAGCATTGGCCACCGTCACTGAAGCAGTCCTTTGCGCAGCCTACGACGATGGCCGCCACGCTTACAGAGGCGTTGGGCCTCGGCGTCAACGGCAGTTTCACGGCCGCCGCGGCAGGTGCGTTGGGTGCGTTGAGCGAAGGCAACAGCGACGCCCGCGACATCGCCAGGACGACCGCGAGCACACCGCGCGAGGAGAAGGAAAGGGACGTGGTGGGGGGAGAGGAAGGCCTGCATGGGTTGCAGGCCCAGCTGCTCGACCAGGAGGGAAAAGCCTTGCAGAGAATGGTCGGGGGCGGTGGCGAGGTGCCGAGCAGCGGCGCAGAGCACCATGGTTTCGCCAACAACAACAGCATCGCCATCCCGCTGCCCTCGCCCGTCCTGAGCGCGATGGAGGGGGCGGAGTGCTCAAAAGGCTGCTCCACGGCAGTGAGCGAGGTGGGCAAGACGAGCAGCATGGCAGCCTCATCGTGGCGGCAACAGGGGTCGACGGTGACGGCTGGGGCAGAGCCAACACATTCAGTAGAGCGAGCTTCCAACTCGGCTGGATCACCGGCCTCGGCCTCGCTGAGAGCTCCCAGCGCACCGCGCACGCTGCAAACCTATCCGACAAACACCTCTGCCGCATCGTCTTCCACGAACACTGGTGCTGCAGCTGATACAATTCACGAAGCAAAAATAAACGCAGACTACGCGCTGTTGGAGCCGCATGATGTGTTTCTGACGCACATGGTACGCAACCCGACGAAGGCAGACAGCATTGTGCGGGCTGCGATGGAGGGAACGGCGTTGCGCTACCTCTTCCAGGCATCCATCGCCACAAGCGTGCTTGAGACGTGAGCGATAGGAGAACTGTGATTATTATATATATATTGGTACAGCTACGCATGTGCATTGATCTTGACGTGAATCGTCACACACATATACGCATAAACGCGCGAATAGAGGCTGTTTCCTTCTTTTGTTGCTGCCAAATCAAGCCTTGCAGAGGTCTTTGGTTCCCCCCTCCCTCCATATATATATTTTTAGATCTCGCAGGCGGCAATAAAAGCGTATGTTTTTTTTTTCCTTTTCTTTTCTTGCTGGTGTTGCTTTCGTGCGTCTGAGCTCATTGCACTTGACTCCTATTATTCTCTTTCCCCAGTTTCCTTAGCAGTACATCTCTGTCTATGAGATCGTTCTTCTCTTTTCGTGGCCATTGGTTCCTGTGGTTTTTTTTTTTTGCTTTTTCGGATTTTCTTTTTTCCCCCAATTCGGTCTTATCAGCATCACATCGATCTTTGTAAAATAAATATTAAAAGAAAAAGACAAAAGAATTTCGCACACACATCAACATCCGCACATCGCAAGCCCCGACTCACCACGGAAGGAAGCGTGAGCAAAACGAGAAAGAGTGACTAAGTTCTGTTTGCTTCTTCGTTTTCTACCAAAATAAAAAAAATGTCCCTCACATGAGCGATAATCTAGTTTTGCGATGTGCTGGTAACGGCTTGGTCTAATACTGAGCGGTGTTTCAGTTTTAGGTTGCCTTTCACTCTTGATGCAGCACAAGTGCTTCTTCTCTAGCTCGAAGTGTTTCCCCCCTCAGACTCTCTTGATCTTTCCCTCCATCTTCTCCCTCTGTAACGATGTGCATTCTACTTGCGCTCCCCCAATTCATATCTTTTTTTTTAATATCAAGTGCGCAAGCACGTTACACACATTTCTTTCAGTGCAATCCAACCGAACACCTGTGTCGGAGTATAACATCAAAAACAACAAAAAACGAGTAATAATCTTCCTTTCTTCCTAAAATTTCACATCGGCTAGGTTCTCCTTTCGCACGAGACATAGCTTTCTCCTATCTGCAGCCCGTTGTTTACGAACTCAGATATACTTAAACTTTTAATACTCTCTTTTACTACAATGGGCTCGTCCTCAAGCAAGCGTCCGACGACGCCGCTGATGATCCCGGACCCGCGCCGCCCCTCCCGCTACTTTGTCCTGCGCTCTCCGGAAGTGATCTTGACCATTCTTGCCATGCTCGGCAGCTTCTACCTGCTGTTGACGGAAGCCAAAGCGGACCACTTCGACGGCTACAACGGTCTCTGGCACACCTTCAACCGCAAGAGCCGTGCGCGTATGCAAAGCCGCGAGGCGCAGTTGCAGCCCGAGCCACCAACGCCGATCAGCGCGGATATGGTGCTTGTGGTGGTGTGCATCATGGCGTGCAACGCGTTCCTGAGCGCGTGCGGACGGGTGCTGATGAAGGAACAGAGTCGAATTGAAGCGGAGGCGGAAGCGCAGTTCTTGAAGGAGGCCGAGAACCCGGAAACGAGGACGGCAGCGCTTGCGAAGAAGGCCAACGCCTTAGCGGAGCGCATCAAGGTTTGGGAGGAAAACGACAAGCGGCGTGCGGAGGGTCGCCCTCTGAAGCGTGAACGCATCGTGCAGCTCGACGTGATGGCCGATGAGGTTCTGACAAACATCATCGTTGTCGCGTCTGTGGTCTTGGCAGCACTCACCGGCTACTTCATTCAGATGCAGGCGCCGAACCCGATCCGCGGCTGCGGTGCGGGGGCCATGCTGCTTGTGCTCGTCGGTGGGCTGATGGTGTGCGGCACCGATCGCTACCTTAGTGGATTGCGCCACTACTGCAACTACGTCTACATCCTTTGCATGGCGTGCTTCCTCGTTCTCTTTGCGCGGGCAACGGTGTTGGCGCAGTAGCATTAACTTGCGATGATGTTTTTTTTTTTAATTTTAAACATTGTGTGCGATCGGAGGAGCTTGCGTATCCCAAACTTTGTATTTTTATTTCTTTCCCTCGTTGTCGCACCTGCCTTTGCTCCCATCAAATGTGCTGTCTGTTCTGCCTCGTACATGTTGCTGCGCTGTACATATATAAATATATATTTGTGCCTGTGGTGTGTTGTGGGTCTGTGTTTGTCAGCACGTGATTCGTGGTTAATATTATTATTTGAGGGGTACGCTGAATGACGGAAATGGGAATTCAACTCCCTCTATCTATTCCTCTTTTCCCTCTTCCCTTGGTCTCTCTTCAAAGAGGGTGAAGAAATGTCACGTATTTGTTCAACAAGCGCAGCTAACACGGACTGATTTACATCGTTGGAGAACGAAAGAAAAAAGACACACTGGACGCAGAACCACTTGCACATGCAGCAGTCTTGAATGCTTTGACCCTCTTTAAAAATATACATATACATATATATATATATATATATTGAGAGTTAGCAGATTAGCGGTGCATCGCACATTCTATAGATGTGGTTACATTCGTTTAGTACAATGATGAGCATTTTCAAGCACATACGATTTGCATCTGGTTGGGAGACTAGCGCCTGTTTGCTTGACGCTACGTTGCTCATGTCCCACACTCACCGCACCGTTTACATGACCACACAAATTCTCCTCTCTCTCTCTCTTTCCCTCGTACATTTCTCCGTCGCGCAACTTCAACAGAACGTTACATCGCCCCCACATCCCTCAATCGTCGGTTCCTTTTTTCTG
Source organism: Crithidia brevicula (assembly GCA_030849845.1). Lineage (NCBI taxonomy): Eukaryota > Euglenozoa > Kinetoplastea > Trypanosomatida > Trypanosomatidae > Crithidia > Crithidia brevicula. The sequence continues at coordinate 114,081 of JASAOD010001989.1, read as the reverse complement.
TCGTCTTCACCTTCTACAGGACGTTAATAAAAGTACTTCAAGGGTAGACGCGATTGTCAAACAGAACACATTATCGCGTTTGTTTCTTATCACTTCCTTCTCCAACGTATAAATAAATAAAAACTTTTTCTGGACGGTAGAACAGACAACAACAACACTTACAAAAAAAAAACCCAAAGATGCCTGGTCCTGGACTTCAGCCTGACGGATGGTTCCGTGAGGAGAGCACGATGTGGCCCGGCCAGGCGCAGGGCCTCAAGGTGGAGAAGGTTCTGTACGACCAGCCCACCGAGTTCCAGCACCTGACCGTATTTGAATCCGATCCGAAAGGCCCGTGGGGGACCGTCATGACCCTCGACGGTGCCATTCAATTCACCGACTACGACGAGTTCGTGTACCACGAGATGCTCGCCAACTTGTCGCTGACGACGCACAAGAAGCCCGAGCGCGTCCTGGTGATCGGTGGCGGCGACGGGGGTGTGGTGCGTGAAGTGCTGCGCCACAAGAACGCGACGGACGGCATCGTACAGTCGGTGGAGCTGGTCGACATCGACGGTGCAGTCATTGAACAGAGCAAGGCACACTTCCCACAAATTGCCTGCGGCTTTGCCGACCCGATCGTGACCGCCACGGTGGGTGACGGCGTGGCCTTTGTGAAGAACGCGCCGGATAGCTCCTACGACGTGATCATCATCGACACCACCGACCCAGAGGGGCCTGCGTCGGAGCTCTTTGGGGAGGAGTTCTACCGCAACATTCTGCGCATTCTCCGTCCCGAAGGAATTGTGTGCAACCAGGGTGAGTCCGTGTGGCTGCACCGCCCGCTTATCGAAAAGATGATGGGCTTCCTGAAGAAGGACATCGGCTTCGCCACCGTCAAGTACGCGATGATTTACATCCCGACCTACCCATGTGGCAGCATCGGCACGCTGGTGTGCGCCAAGTCGGCGGAGACGGATGTGGTGGTGCCGGTACGCCCGGTGGAGTCGCTTGGCTTCGCGCAGGATCTCAAGTACTATAGCACGGACATGCACAAGGCCGCCTTCGTGCTGCCGCGCTTCGCAGCCCACCTGAACGAGTAAAGTTGGTGAACGGCAGAGCGACACACAAAAGAGAGAGAAGGGCAAGAACGACAGATCTGACCGCCGTCCGCATACGATGCAGCAAGAATCTGTTCCTCGCTCATATATATGCAGAAAGATAATAGTTTCTGTGTTTCGCCTCCTTGAGCTTCCGCTTCGACATAAGTTGCAACGGAGCGAAAGAAGACGGAAACAAACAAAACAGAAAAAAGAACAAGGAGGCTGCGTTTGAAAAAACAACGCGTAAAGTTGATGACTCACAGTAGACCTGCGTCCTTTCTTCTTATCTTTGTATTGTCTGTCTCTAATTCTCCGACAATCTGTCAGGTTTTTTTCTCTTTTCATGATTATTTATCTCTTGCCCCTCTGGGCAGTCTCAAAGAGAGCGTGCTACGCTAAGTACTAAGATTAAAAGAATTCGAATCACAAAAAGAAAAAAGAGTGAAGCGATTCAGTGAGCGCTTAACATACCACACACACACACAAAAAAAAAAGAACGTCTATACCACCCTCTTCATTTTCACCTGACATCAATGAAAGTGCTCTGACGGTCCTCCTGCGTCTGCTGATCGCTGTCAGGTGGCTCACCGGTTCCTCCTGCCTCTCAAAACTTGTAAAAGGAGGCAAGAGAGCTGCCATTATCAAAAAAGAAAAAAGAAACCGGCCGCAGTCTCGATGCTGAAATACGATATTATGTTTTCTTCGGTACAACCTTCATCACCTCTCCGCTCTCTCTCTCTCTCTCTTTGTTTCTTTAACGAGCATGCATCTGCTTCTTACGCCGTCTGTTTGCACATGTGCACATCGTCGTTTTCTTTCCTTTTTTTCTTCTGTTTTTTGAGTTTTTATAATTGCAAAACTATTTAGCACGAAAGGGCAAAAAGGCGTCTTCGTGAACGAACTACTTTTTATTTGTATATACAAAAGAGTCGTGTTAAATAAAAGAAGCGAAAAACACATCACTTCCCTTCTCATCATCTATTTTTCAAAGTATCAACTTAGAGTAAAGCATAACCTGTATTGCCTAGGTGAGGTTTAACGTGGAGATTTGTCTGCGGCTAATTTGTTCAAAAGACTTTTTTTGGCTTGTTTTCACTCACTACAGGCGCACGCACAAGCTTGCGCACAACCAATCTTATACACATCTTGCTTCCAATTTGGTTTTATTTGTTGTTCGTTTCGCCTGTTTTCTAGCGAAGGTGCGCCGTTGCCGAACGCCGCATTCGTACACGTATACACACATACCTGATAGCTCCTGTTTTTTTTTTTCTTCTTCGGTACTCCGTCGTTTCGGTGCTTCCCTGCAACCGTTTGCGAACACTGTACCTCTTTTACAGCCTCTTATTGCCATTCTCAGGTAGTTTGTTTTTTCACTTTTTCTTTTTTAGAATCAGAAAGTCTCAACTTCATTAAGCGCGGACTCTTTTTCCTCTTTTTCTTCTTTTATATATATATTCTTATGTCTGTGTGGGTTTGGAACACTGCTAACTATATCTGGTAGAAAACGATCTCTCTCACCTCTTGTCTACCCATCTTCTTTTTATTTTTTTCTCACTCTCTCCCGTTGCCTCACTCCTTGCAGGCATATACAGTCTCTGCAGCCGTGAACGAGTCTATAATTTCGAGGAAAAAGAGAGTGAGAGTGAGAGAGGGCGAAGCGGTCTCGCACCCGGCACAGCACACTCGATACCGTGTCTCGCCAGGGCGGCATTTTTTTTTTGCTTTTTGCTTTTCTCCACCGCAATCAGCTGCCTTTGCTGGGCAGGGTGTTTTACTAGTTGTTGTTTTTTGTTGTGGTGGTGGTTCATCGCTTCCTTTTCTTCGCTCCTTTCTCTCTCTCTTTTACAAAACACCAGCAACGGCCTCTGCGTAGTACCTTATCTCTCCCCTCTGCGCGGGTTGCTTTCAGTTGTTGTTCTTGTTTCTTACCCAAGTTTATTGTACTCTTCTTTGTCTAAGAAAAGGAGATTGAGTGCTTCTTCATTCTTTTCTCGTTCCTTCTAGCCATGGCCGGAGACTCCACCAGTGACGGCATCCCCTTGCTCACACGCCTCCTTCTCGTTCGCGCGACCGCCCGCTTTGACCCGTCCTTTCCGAACGATGCACACCGCATCAATGCCGCTGCTTTGCCCCTCCACCCCGGACGCTCGCCCACCTCGGCCGCACCGCCGTGCCCCGTCCACGTAAACCCAACCCTGCGCATTGCGGCGCACTACGCGCAGAACAAGAAGATCCACAACAACATCAACAACCCGTCCGCGCTGAAGAGCGCGACGAGCACGCCGAAAGAGGATGCGGACTTCTTCGCCGCGAATGCGTCCTTGCACGAGTTGTTGCTCGCCCTCGCCGCGGACCGACTGAACGAAAAGGTGCGGCTGCGGCAGGTGCAGACCGATATTGCACGCGCCGCCGTCAAGCTGGCCCGCGCCTCTGCCGGCGCATCCGGCGGTGGTGCCGGCGCCGTGGCCGCCGCTGCCGCACCGCCGGATGCCACGAGCTTCTTCTCCTCCTCCCTCACCAACGGCTCCTCGCTCCTGCACAGGAGTGGGCCGCTGGCCAGCTCAACCAGCAACGACGATGACACCAGCCAAAGTGGAGGGGCAAGCAGCACCCAACAGGTGCAGGGCATGCTGGCGGCGGCGACGGCCACGTTCGCCGAGGACGCGGCGTGGCGCAGCCTCGTTACGCCGTATCGCCCACAGCTGAACCCCTGGACGGTCACACCGGTAGCGGATGAAGGGTGTTATCTATCGCTGCCCTCCCCGGCCTACACCCACTGGTCCGAGCTGCAAGCCGCGCGGTGCTGTGCGACGGCCGGCACCGATGCGGGCTCAACCGAGCCGGACGTGCAGTGCGGACCGATGCGCTTCAACGACGTTATGCACTACGCCAGCGTGAATGGCGTGGGCAAGAGCTCGTCCAGTAGCGGCAACGGCAAGGGCAGCAGCGTGGCGGAGGAGGTCGGCTACCTGCACGGCTACACCTTTCTGCTAGATGGCGCCGTGTTTGCCGGTGCAGGGGATCAGGGGGACGCCGCGGGCGCCGACGACGGCCCGTTCTCGGAGGACGACGGCGAGGTGAGCGTGCTGCTGTGGTGCGTGCTAAGCGACGCGCCCGTCTACAACTTCATGCGTGCCCTCTCACTTGAGGTGGTGGCGGCGATGTCCTACGTTGCCCAGCGCACCTACCACGCCGCGGCGGAGACGACCTCCAAGGCGCACGCGCACATGGGGGCTGCGATGCGCGCCGACCTCTACACCGGGCTGCTGGACACTGCGCTGGACGAGGAGGTGGTACGCCCCTTGGCAGTCGAGCTCCTCCTGCACGGCTCCACGCCCAGCCGCACCCTGCCGGGGGCAACATTCACGCTGAAGCTGCCGTTGACACGCGGGAACCAGTCAGGGGTGGCGGCACGTCCGCAAACGTCGTCCATGTCGGGCAACTTAACCTTTCGCCGCCCGCTGGATCTCCTCTTCCCCTTCGCGGATATCCCGCTGTCCGTGCTGCTGCTCAGCTTTGGCGAGGACGCGCTGCGGGTGCTGCAGTCGCTGATGCTGCAGGAGGAGCGCATCGTCGTGGTCGGCGCCACCCCTCAGCACGCATCGGCCTGCGTGGTAAGTCTGCTGGGCCTCATCGCGCCCTTTACATGGGTCTCTCCTGTGGTGCCGTACCTGCCACCCCACACCGCCGCCCACACCGGGTTCTTGTACACGCTGCTCTCCTCCCCGTATGAGCTTCAACAGCAGAATCAACAGCAGCAGCAACAGACTCAGCAGCAGCAGTACGGCGCGTCTGTGTCGCCGCGGCCGGCGCCGTACTCCGCCGGCGTCGCCCCGCAGTCGTCCCAGCAGATGGAGAGCGCGGGCTTTCTGCTGGGTAGCACAGCGGGCATCCGGCCCTACCTTATGTTTCTCTCCGCCTTTGGGGTGACAGAGAGTGACGGGCAAGGGGGCCGGAGTGGGCGGGCGCCTCGCGTGTGGATCGCGGATGCCCGCACGGGTTCGGTGGGTGTGTGCCCGACCGAGCCCATCTCGATGGTTCTCCTCGCCGACTCACCAACCACAGACGAAGGCGGCCCCAACACCAATGGCACGGTGGGCCGCAGCTGCACCGCGCTGGGCGGTGCGAGTCCGTGGACGCTGGCTGCCCACCTGGACCTCCGCGCGGCTGCCCCGCAGATGTTCAACCGTCCCCCCACACCTAGCATTAACAACAGCGGCAGCAGCAACAGCGCCAGGGGCAGCCGAAGCGCGCGCAACCCGTACGTGTTGTACAACACCGTGCGGAACACGCTCCGGACTGCCGCGGAGCTGAATGTGATGGACGCGGCCCCTGTAGACGTCCTCCCGCCCTTCCACGACGACCTCTGCGATACCCTGCGCAGGGTGGCGTCGCCGGAGAAGCGTCGGCAGTTCCGGCAGGCGCTCGAGGAGCTCACGCAGCACTCGCAGGTGCGGATGGACAACTTGGCGTCTCTTTCTGCGCGTCTTCTGCGGGGCCTGCGACAGGCACTGAAGGCGGCCGCCGCGGCATCGGGAATGACACGGCAGGACAGCTTCAGTGCGGACAGCGCCGCCGACGACGGCAGCAACACCACCAGCAGCTACAGCAGCAGCGACAGCGACAGCGATGAGGACGACGAGGACGGCGGCAACACGCTTCAGATGGACGAGAACGCGTCGTTTCGCGCCGTCACGGAGGCGGTGGCGCAGTCGCACTCGGTGGCCTTCCCAAACTCGGCCTCCTCCGCCTTCCTCGCCCAGTTTCCTCTCCTCGGATCGACGGAGGTGTGGCAGGTGCAGTCCGCCTTCTTAGGCTACGTGGTTGGACGCCTTGCCGGGGCTTACCGACGCGGTATCACCGTTGTGGGTGGCGCCTCGCACCGTGGCGGCGGTGGTGGCTACAAGCGCCGTTTTATGGAAGCCTCCGTCTTCCTCACACCTGGGCTGGAGCAGCACTACACGCTGGCCGAGACGGTGGCCCGCACGCACCTCTTCCGTCAGTTCGAGTGTGCGATGCTGGCGATGGAGACGACCGGCCTGCGTCGTGTGCTGGGCGGGGAGGGGCTGCAGGTCGGCAGCGGCGCGCATGAGCGGGGAGAGCGGGCAGGGGAGTCGCACATCACGATGCGGTACATCCGCCCGCTGGCGCTCTTTGCGGTCTTGTGCGATCGAGCCCGCCTGCAGTTCCCGGACTTGTACGGCGATGTTCCCGGGCTGGATGCCGTGGGGACCGTGTACACGGCTCTGCTGAAGCACTGGTTCGCAAACGAGCCGGCCGCACACGCACACGCTCTGGTGCCACCGGCCATTCGCACCATCGCGGGCAATAACAACAACGGCAACAACAACGGTGGTAGTGGCGGTGGTAGCAGCAGCGGCAACTCCTCCCCGGACGCCAACCGTGCAACCGTCCTCACCGGCGGCAGCAGCAGTGGCGCCTACGGCAGTCGCAGTGGAGGCTTTCGAGGGTTTCTGGCCAAGGCAGCCAAAGCCATGAAGCTTGGCAGCAGCAGCAGCAGTAAAAACAGTGGCGGTGGCGGCGGTGGAAGTGGCGGCGGACGTGGACTGCCGGTGGTGTACATTCCTGCCTCCGTCGCCTGCATGCATAGCTTCTCCGTGGCGCCATTCTCTGAGCAACACGTGGCCCCGCAGTCCTTCGACATCACCACCTACGACTTTATGGGCAAGCACGGTAAATCGCGGCACCACCACCACCGTGACCACAACGGAAAAAAACAGAAGAAAAAAGATCGCCGCCGTCATGGGAAGCACCGCGCAGACCTCTACGCCATTCCCATCCCACCGCAGCGTCAGCAGTGGGCGCGGCAGCAGCAGCATCAGCAACTCTCCGCGATGAACATTGACTTTACGCTGGACGAGTGCACGAGTGTGGTGAGCAACTACAACGTGCCAGGCGGGGTGAGCGGGTCGCTGACGTCAAGCTTCTCCGCAGCCTCGGCAGCCGTCGCCGCAGCAGGGGGAGGTGTCACGAACGGCAGCATGTACGTAAGTGGCGCTGGGATGGATACGGAGGTGCTGACGGCGCTGGCGCGCGCCGGCGGCTCACGCGGGACCGGCGGCAGCGACGCGGCGCTGCGTGTGATGGCCGAGACCTCGCTCAGCGTTTGCCATGCCTTGCCCTTGGACGTGGTCCACCAGTTCGACGCCTACGAGCCGCTTCTCGCGCCGGTTCTCTCCTCTTCCACCGCCTCGGCGTCGGCGTCCATGTACAACCCCACCACCGCCATGAGCGGCGCAGCGATCAAGGCTGCCGTCGCGGACGACAGCGTGACAAGCCCCGCGGCCTTCATGGCAGTTGGACTGCTCTGCCCGTCGTGTGTAAATGTGTGGCGTGAGGGCGAGGCACGGGCAACACGCGTGCTGCAGCAGCAGCAGCAGCAGCAGCAGCAGCAGCAACCGCAACAACAGCAGCAACAGCACTTGCTCCAGCCACAACAGCCAAAGCGGGGGCTTAGCGTCAACCCGCCGTTTCATGCACATAGCCTTTCGGCGCTCCCGCCAATGCCGCCGAGGATGATGGGTGCGTCCACGCCGCTGGAGGCACAGTCGTGGACGACGCCGCCGCCGTCGTTGCCCTCGCAGCTGCTCACCAGCTCCGGGGCCCCGGCGCTGCGTCCCATGTCGATGTTCGGCACCTTCACGTCTGGTGCCCCGCCCGGTTACCCGAGCGATGGCACGCCACAAAGCTACCCGGCGAACAGCGCAACCATGGCGTCGTCTGGCGGCGGTGGTGGTGGCGGCGCCGCCTCGGCGGAGGTGTCGACCGCGCTGGCCAGCACCCGCGCGCCTCTCCTCTCCGCTGCGGCAAGCCCCACGCCTGCGATGCCGCGCACCAACGCGGGTCAGGACGCGTGGGATAACTGGGGCGTGCAGGCGCCGGTCGTGGTGAATTCGCCCAATACGGCCACGGTGCGTGTTGAGGCCACGACGAACACATCGTTGAGCTCAAGTCCAAGCGGCAGCCCCACGATTGAAAGTCGAGACGTTACGCCCCCGTTGGCGTCGATGATGACGTTGGAATCTGCAGCGCTGCCCTTAACCGCGCCGGCGCCAGGAGACGTGATGGATGAGTTGTTTGCTGGTTTGTCGAGCTACAACGCCAACGCAAGCACGAGTAACAGTGCGAGCCACACAATCAGCAGTGTCCCTACGCAGCCAACAAAGCGTCAGACACTCGACGACTTTTTCTGAAGAATCTGGGGGAGAGAGGGAAAAACAATCAAAGAGAGGGAAAGAGAGAGAAAGAAAACTCTTCCATCTACTTTTTTTTACCTGCCTGTGGTCAACTTCGATACAAATAGCACCTAACCATTAAAACAAAACACCTTAGGTGCACATGTATGCTGTATCATTTTTTGTTCTTGTTGTTATTGCTTTGACAAACGCAAAAAAAAAAAAAAATGTCACTTTGTCATTGAACGCACCAAAAAAAAAAAAAGTTCAAAGCGGTGAATGCTCGCGCTCTGCGGGTGTATTGTGTGTGAGGGTGAAAGAACGCTAACGGGGGAGAAAGAGGACTAGAGAGGAGCACGGTAGATATTTTTTAAAGAGAGAGAGAGAGATAAGGAGATAGAAAGAATAGCGTGAAGTAATGGTGAAGGGTTGGAGTCGACCTGTCTGCGCACCTCTCGTTTTTATTGTAGGGTAATTTGTACACACACACTCACACACACCGAAGAAAGAATGAGAGTGCTGTCTCTCCTCTCCGCTATTTTCTTTCGTTTGTTCTAACTTCTGCCTCCTGCACCTCATCAACTATCGATCAATGGGCAATTACAACATATTAAGCTGTTCTCTGCGTGACGTGCGCAGCGTCTGCTAAAGAAGTTTTGAACCGAAACAGAAAGCACTCTTTCACGCTTGTCTACATTCACAATTCAAAACAAACAGAAATCAACGGTTCGAGTCCACAAGCCTATACGTTAGTATTTCTTCTATTAGCGCGCCTACTCTTGAAAGGCGAAGAGGAAGTAACGAGTCATTTTGTATTCTAATCAGCTTTCTCAGCAGCTCACCATGGCCTCGTCCTCCACACATCGGGAGCCCTTGGTGCCCACGATCAACTTCTCCATGGTCTGCCCTGGCGTGTACCGTAGCGGTTACCCGACAAAGAAGAACTACTCCTTCCTGTGCGCGTTGCGCCTCCGCAGCATCCTTTACCTCTGTCCAGAGGACTACGCCGAGAGCAACTTAAAGTTCTGCGAGGAGAACGGCATCCACGTCCTGCGCTTCCCCACCGAGGGCAACAAGGAACCCTTCAACGACATCTCAGAGCCCCTGATGCACCGCATTCTCGGCGCCATCTGCGATACCCGCAACCTCCCGCTTCTTATCCACTGTAACAAAGGCAAGCACCGCACCGGGACCGTCGTGGCCTGCCTGCGCCACCTGCAGGGCTGGTCACTCGTCTCCATTTTCGAGGAGTACAAGCGCTTCGCCAGCGACAAGGCACGTGTGGGGGATCAGCAGTACGTGGAGCTCTACCACCCCATCGTGAAGCTCACCCCGCCCTTTGTGGCGCCGTGGGTCACCATTAACTCCCGCGTCACGCTCGTCACGTCTGATCGCGAGCTGATGGAGGCGGAGACGATTCAGCTAGACTCAAGTCTGCTGGCACCCGACAAGCCAGCTGGGAAGGTCAAGGGCCAGTCCAAGGGAGTGGTGGCACCGACCACAGCGGCGGCCTCGCCCGTTGGGCCGTCGAGTGCTGCAACATCGGTCTCCGGTGCGCCGCCCCCGCCATCGCCGAACATGCAAGCTGCACCGCCTGTCGCAGCAACAACAGCGCCACCACCACCACCACAAGCCCCTCCTCTTCCCTCAACGGTTGCCTCTTCTCCTTCAGGGGTGACAGGAAGTACAGCTGCCGGGCTATCCACAACGGCTTCATCCACCACCGTCCCAGCCACGTCCGCTTCGGCTTCTTTGCCACCCACGCCTCCGCCAGTGGGAGCGAAGCAATCCCTGACCACGCCTGTTCCTGCACATGCCGTGGGCAACAATAATAATACCAACACCAGCACTACAACAGCCGCGGCGCCTCCAACGGGAGGTGGCTCATCGGTAACGACACCTGTGCCGACCACCACGACAACGAATGTGATGACCAACACAACCGCGGCTGCCACAGGCGATGGCGGCGTGGCCCCTCTCGCAGGCGGGGCCACCCTTGCTGCTGCTACTGCCGGTCCGGGGAACAGCAGTGCGCAGAACACCAGCGGCAATAATGGCTTGTCAGGAAAAGGACTATCGCCGTCGACGTCGTGGCACTCGCCCACGATGGGGCCTCCCTCCCAGCACGCCTTCACAACGGCGCCGACGATGGAGAACAACTCACATCGCGGCGGCGGCGGCGAAACGAAGGACAGTGCTGACAGCGCCAACTCGCAGAGTTCGATCCCACCGCTTGACAATGAGATGCGTCTGTGATGGCGCAACGGAAGCAATGTGCGGTGCCTCTTTCTCTTCTATCGCACGCTCTGCTGCGCTGTTCGGACTTCTCGGGATAGTGGGAAAAGGATGAAAAGGAGAAGGAGTGGCGGGTTCAGTTGTTGCGCTATCAGTGAGATTTGAAAAGATTAGGGAAGCTGTTCAGCGGGAAACGATAAACGCAAAAGAAGGTTCTCGCAGACTTTGTGTTACTTTCTACCAATTCACGGCAGAAAAGGATCCTTTTTTTTGTCTTTCTTTTCTCTCTCTCTCTCTCCTCGCTGGTTTTGCGGCGGAGTTAAGAAGAGCGTTGTTGTCCTATCGAACCCCTCTTCTATTGGGCTTTGTGTTTTCGTAGAGATTTGCCGACATACATTTTCTTTTTTGTTGTTGTTCTCTTCCTCGACTTCTTTCTTTCTCTTTCTCATTCTACTATGAGCATCTACAGTTGAAAGGGCACCTTGCTTCGTATCCTCCTATATATATATAATACCAAGGATACCCCCCTTTTACTTTATTGGACTAAGAGAGACCCCACTTAGAACTAGCTGCATTTTGCTGAAGAAAGAAGAAAAATCCAATTAAAAAAATTGCGATGCGCTGATAAGGGCAGATCAAGACCACCTCTCCTTTTGCTGTTATTAAGATTAACCTGCTCGAACGCTTTGTGTTATTCTCGCTCCTAACACTAGCCAGCGAGAGGGGACGGGAATGCATCAACGAAAAGCCCGAAATCAGCTGTGAGGACGGCGCAGGGTAAAGAGAGAGGCAGGAAGCTGCGGCCTCTCTCACGGCTTTCTCCCCTATAAGTCCATTTGCATCTTCGTCTTCGCCTTGTCCCCAACTCTCAATTCACCTCTCCTCTTCTTTTTTTTTTTGATTTTTTGGGGTGTTTTTTCTACCCTGCTTCTTTTTTTTTTTTTTTGCGCGTCCGTATCAACTAACGTTTTTTTCTTCTTGAAGAAGATCGTGCGNTGGCTGACGTCGTTTGGAGGCTTGTGTTTGCGTGCTGCGTAGTCCGACAGTGGTTCTTCTGCAGGCTGCGTGCCGTTTTTTGCGAGTGCAACGTGCTTGTGCAAACAGAGTGCGCATACAACATCGATTGCGCACCCTGCAATAACAGCAGCGAAGATCTTTTTATTATTATTATTATTATTCAACGCGGTTGCTTGCAGCATGTGTGTACTTCCGCTACTGCTACCACCATGAAAGCAGAAGCGGTGCTGGTTGGGATATCTCGTGTGCTGCAGAGAGTTGCACACACACTCAAACCTCCAGGACTCTCCCCATCTCGCTTCCACTCCGTGTGATGAGACCTACACCTTAGCATCATGAAGTTAGCCCTTCAATCTGACGTTCTTCACGTGACTGATTGCTTTAAGTTCCGTTTCAAGTTTACTTGGCTGACGTCGTTTGGAGGCTTGTGTTTGCGTACTGCGTAGTCCGGCAGTGGTTCATCATTTGGTTAGATGCCGCCTTTTGTGAATGCAACGTGCTTGTGTAAACAGAGTGCGCAAAGGAAATTATCAGTTGCGCACCCTGTGATAGCAGTGACGAAGATCTTTTGCTGTGTAGAGCAGCGTGTGGTTTGAGTGTGTCGCCTGTACATGCTGCTGCTGTTGCTCTCGACAGTTGGACACACACACACACACTCAAACCCCCACGACTCTCCCCATCTCGCTTCCACTCCGTGTGATGAGACCTACACCTTAGCATCATGAAGTTAGCCCTTCAATCTGACGTTTTTCACGTGACTGATTGCTTTAAGTTCCGTTTCAAGTTTACTTGGCTGACGTCGTTTGGAGGCTTGTGTTTGCGTGCTGCGTAGTCCGACAGTGGTTCTTCATTTGGTTAGATGCCGCCTTTTGTGAATGCAACGTGCTTGTGTAAACAGAGTGCGCATACATCGATTGCGCACCCTGCAATAACAGCAGCGAAGATCTTATTATTATTATTATTATTATTCAACGCGGTTGCTTGCAACATGTGTGTATTTCCGCTACTGCTACCACCATGAAAGCAGAAGCGGTGCTGGTTGGGATATCTCGTGTGCTGCAGAGAGTTGCACACACACTCAAACCCCCAGGACTCTCCCCATCTCGCTTCCATTCCGTGTGATGAGACATACACCTTAGCATCATGAAGTTAGCCCTTCAATCTGACGTTCTTCACGTGACTGATTGCTTTAAGTTCCGTTTCAACTTTATCTGGCTGAAGGAGGGTAGCGAAGAGGGAGAGAACGTGGCTCGTGTGTGTTACAAGGTGCACAGTCTTACATTGTATATTTGTCTTTTTTTAGGTGCCTTCCTTGCCGTGTTTCTTTTCCTTTGCTATTATTGTTGCCCGGCTAGCACCGAGGCTATTCCTAGAGCTCTGAAAGTAGCTGCAACTCTTACAATAATTGATGTCCGAAAAGGGAAATAAGAAAGCACAACGATATATATTTAACGCAGTGAGAAGGCAACGCAGATCTTCATACTCACTTGTTTTTCCTCTACAAGCGTGATTGTAAGAGTGGTGTCTGGTTTAAAAAAGAGGAAGCGGCACCATCTTTGGCATGTATGCAGCGTGTCCTTTGTGTCACATCTCTGAAATCACGATCTGACGCAGTTGAACAAATAATTACATGTTTTCCTCTTTTTGTCGCACTATTGTCATCTCTCTCTCTCTCTCTCTCCCGCTCTCGGTGTGTCTCCTTGTTCTTTTGAACCTCCCCATATTCTTCTTTCCTTTCTTTCTACGTGCCGTGGCTGCACATGGGAACGATGTACTGAACAGAATAGAAAGAAAAAAGAAAAAAGAAAGTAACAGACAAGCGATTCTCTCGTAAGGCGGCTCTGTTACTTCAAACGGAACCGAAAATATATCTTTGTCGGTGTGAAACGTTTTCCACAAGTTAAAAGGGGAGAGAGGAGAAGAAGAAAAAAAACAGCTGAACCTCAATCGGTTCAGGGCTCTCGTCGCTTTTTTTGCTTGATTCAACTTTTCTTGAACAAAACTGGGTTGATCGATCGATCGATCATCAACATGACAGACAACGTTACGCGCACCAACTATGCCCTCCTCCTCTTCTACGTGCGAGAGAAGTACTGGCATCACGCCGAGGAGGTGTGCATCTCCACCATTCAAGCCACCGATGATCACATGTTTCGCGTGTGGCGAGCCCTCACATTAGATCAGCAAGGCATGACGAACGATGCCCTGCGCGAGTACAAGGCCGTGGAGTCCCGCCGCTTCACCGCTGTGCCGGCTTTGATGGGCATGCAGCTCACCTACAAGCGCAACCGCGACCAGGAGGGCGTGTCGCAGACCGAAACAAAGCTGGAAAAGTATGAAGTGATGGACCACATGGGCGGGTGGGTGCAGGCCGCAGCGCTCTGCTGGGCTGCTGGCGACATCAACGCCGCACGCGATCTTTTGTTGAAGTTCACGGACGCCGACGCCGCCATGGCCTACCGCGACGAGTACACAAATTACGGCACGATCCGCGCCTGGATCGACCTTCTCTCCGGCCGTGGGGCGCTGTTGGAGAAGGCCGGGACAACGTTTCTGAAGATGCTGGAGGCCGAGGAAGCCGAGAATGCGTTCTTTGACGCCTCCGGCATGGACGAGCGAGGCAGCGGTGGGAAGAGCAACGGCAGTCCCGGCGGGTCGTTGAAGTGGGCTGACCTCAACGCAGCGCTTGGCTACGTGGCTTACCTGGAGCGCAAGACGCAGCTGGCCAAGGCGCAGAACATGCTGGACCGCCTCGTGGTGCTCTACACGAACTGCAGCGTGCCGCCGCTGGTGGGGAAGGCACGACTGTTGATGCAGGCGGAAGACTGGGAGCAGGCCACAGAGGTCACACGCCGCATTCTCGCACGGGACAAGGACAACGTGGAGGCGCTGGCGTTGGAGGCGCTCCACGCGCTGGTGAAGGATACCCGCTACGATGCCGCGACGGTGCGGCTGCGTCGGTTGTTGGAGGCGGTGAAGGCGAAGGAGCCCCGCAACGCCGCGCTGCAGCACCAATTCGCCCTCGTCTTCTCCCGCTTGGCGGGTGACCGCTTCGACTTGCTGAACATCACCACGCAGTTCTCTGAGCTGGCGTGCAATCTGGAGCCACGCAACGGCGATATTCTGTGCGGGCTGGCCTACCAGCACCTCTACAAGCACGACTACAAGACGGCCATCACGGTCTTCCGTCGTGCGGCAACGCTCACGGACAGCCTGGCCCCGCTGCTCGGCTCCGCTGCTTGTCTCCTGCACCAGGGCGACACGGAGGAGGCGGGGAAGCAGCTAACTTTCTGCAACGAGCTGCAGCCAGCGAACCAGCGCAATGCCGAACTGAGTGTGCTGAACGCGCAGCTGCGCTGGCGCCGGCGTGGGATGGAGGAGACAACGGCGGTGCTGCATCTGCTGGACCAGGCGGCGGAGGCGATCCGCCACGACGTCAGCGCCAACGCCGGAGCCGGCATGGAGGAGTACGTCCATCTCAACGCCCCGGTCTCGCTGGCCATCGCCCACGCCTATCTTCTGCACTGCCGCAATGAGCCGCCGGATCCGATGTTCCGCACCACCGATGTGGTGGGGGAGAAGTGCGCGCGGCACCTCGAGTTCATCGTCCAGCACCTGCCCGCCTGCATGGAAGCACAGCTCATGCTGGCAAAGGTGTGGTTTGTCACCGGCGACGTGCGGAAGGCGCAGAATCTTTTGAAGACCACGCTCATTGTGCAGGAGCAGCCCCTCCCCGATGCCTTCCTTCTCTCTAGTCAGATTTGCCAATACATGGGCGACGTCAAGCTCGCCAGCCGCGCTCTGGAGCAGGCCCTCACCCTCGACTTCACGCTGCAGGAGCAGCCGCTCTACAACCTGCTGCAGGGCACGGTCCAGGGCACCACCGGCAAGGCCGCCGAGTCCCTCGCGTCGCTGAAGCATGCCTACGACACTGTGAAGAGCGGCACCACTGCGACATCTTCAGGCAAGCCCGTGCAGCCGCTGAGCGTGCCGGAGCGGGTGACGATGTATCTGCAGCTCGCCCAGGCCTACCTGCGCGTGCGAGACGTGGATGCGGCGCGCACGACGCTGGCGGAAGCCGCCGTGCTCTTCCGCGAATCCGCCCAGGCAGGTCGAGTGGCGATTGCCCAGGCGATGCTGGCTGCTCGCACGGACGTGGACAAGAGCATTGAGCTGCTCCGTCAGGTGCCCAGCACCAGTGAGTACTACATCTCCGCCCACTCCCAGCTGGGCAAGCTCTTCCTCACGCAAAAGCACAACGTGTCCATGTACGTCCAGTGCTTCCAGGAGATGGCCGAGGCGGTGCCGACGGCGCAGAGCTATGTGGAGCTCGGCGAGGCGTACAGCACCATTCAGGAGCCGGAGCAGGCCATTGCCGCCTACGAGAAGGCCAAGGCCCTCTCGCCATCCAGCACGGAGCTCTCCGTCCGCGTTGGGCGTGCCTTGGTCGCTTCGCACGACTACGCCAAGGCGATTCGGTACTACCAAGAAGCACTCAACACCGACCCACACCTCACCACCGTCCGCGCAGATCTCGCCACGCTGATGTGGCGCCTCGGCCGCGTGGACGACGCGCGCGATGTCATTTTGCAGTCCCCTGTGTACGAGCAGCCGGCCTCCCCTGCAACCGAGGAAACAGCCTCGACCGCGATTGAGCGCATCAACCTGTATCTGCTGCTGTACAAGATCCTGCGCGAGCAGCACTGGATGCTGCCCCTGAATGCCTCCCACCCCGCTAACAAGGATGGCGCCGGCACGCCGCAGCAGGGCGACGGCGACGGCGACGGCGACGTCGCGTTAGCCGCGTTGATCACCGCGCGTTCGCTGCAACTCAACCTTATCGAGCATCAGCTGCGCAGCGAGTCCGCGGATGTTGTGGCGGAGCAGCGGGTGGTGATGGCGTCCATCTGCACAGAGCTCGGCACTCGGTGCATTCACAACCGTCCCACCCCGCCCCCAGCAGCGCTGCTCATGAGCGATAAGAAGATCGAGGCCGCCGCTGCGCTCTCTCTTCAGTCGGCTCTGGCCACGCGCCTCACCCAAGGAAGGGAGTACCTGCAGGAGGCCATCAAGTACGACGAGTCCAACGAGCGGGCCCAGCTGCAGTCTGCGCTGCTGTGCCGACGCACCGGGGATGTGGACGGCTGTGAGAAGCACTGCACGACGCTGCTGCGCATGGCGGGCGGCAGCGCCAGCGCCGAGGAGGCCGCGACGCTCCTGGCGAACATCTACACGCAGCAGGGCCGCGTTGAGGATGCCACGAGCCTCTTCGAGAACCTTCTGAGCACCACGCCACAGCACTACGAGGCCCTGGTGGACTTTATTGTTCTCCTGCAGAGAGCCGGCCACGTCGAGGATGCCAAGCCCGCCTTGGACCGGGCCACCGCGGCCATCACGCAAGGGCAGCGGGCAGACCCGGGCCTCTGCTACGCTCGTGGGTTGTACGAGCATCTGCGCAGCAACAACGCAGAGGCGCTGCGCCACTTCAACCTTGCCCGCCTGCCCGCCGACAACCCGTGGTGCGAGCGAGCACTGGTGCGCATGATCTGGATTTACCTTGTGCCCATGACACAGGACTTGTGGGTACGGGGCAACACCAACAGCGTCGCCGCCGCAGCAGCAGCCAACGCGAGCTCGCCGGTGGCCGGGGCGAGGGAGAAGACGCTGGCGTCCAACCCCGCAAGTCCATCCGCGACAATGGGCGCCGGCGCTGAGCTGCACGATAACATTCGTTACGCCGAGCAGCTGCTCTTGCTGCTGCCGGTGCAGAGTGATCAGCGGCAAGTGCTCCAGGCGTTCTGCACCATGGCCACTCAACGCCCCGAGGAGCTGGAGACGGCCATGCATCTCTTTCTCGAATGCATCGTGGCGGCGGAGACGGGCTCCAGAAAGGTGGGTGGCGAAGAAAGCGGTTCCGCGTCGCGTGCGACTCCTGCCGCGAAGCCGAAAGCGAAGAATGCGGTGAAGGACGACGACTCGGATGACGAAGATCTGCAGCTGCTGGCGGAGATGCACTCGGCAGCCGCCGACATGGCGCAGCGAGGCAACGCCAACACGACAGCCACCCTCGCCTACGCCCTTCAGTGTAAGGTGGTGCACCCCACCGCCTTTCTCGGACTGGCGATGAGCCTCTTTGTGTCCAAGCAGGAAACCGCAGCGCGCAACGTGCTGGGCCGTGTGCTAGAGCAGGCGAAGATCCCTCTCACGCCACCAGCGGTGCCCGACAAGCCCGCTGCCGCCCCCACTGCCGCGACGCTTGCCAATGGAAAATCTGTGAAGGCGGCGGATAGTGGGATGTCAACGAACGGCGGCACACCTGAACCGCCCTCCGTGGCCGCCCCGGCTGCGCTGCTGACGTGCTCTGAAGACGACACGTTGGAGCGCGCTATGTTATTGCAAGCCTACATGGACGTTCAGGCGAACCAACTGGAGAACGCGCGGTTTCTGCTGCTGCAGGTGCTGGCGGCCAACAAGGGCTGCGGCACCGCTTGGGATGCGCTGGGCATGCTGTATGAGCGCCAGCACAAGCACAAGGACGCCTCGCAGTGCTACCAGAAAGCCTGGATGCTGCTGCAGGAGTCCGACCCGGCGGTAGGCTACAAGCTGGGCTTTAATTACCTGCGCGGCAGTGAACCGGTGAAGGCGATTGATGTGTGCAAGCAGGTGTTGGCCCACCATGCCACGTACCCACGCATCGAGGAAGATGTAATGGATGTCGCCTACACGATGCTGCGACCTTAGAACTTTTTTTTTTTTTTTTGTGTGTGTGTATGAGCACACCGGGACTGCGCGCCACAATGCGCCACTTCTAGTGATCCTTATTTTGTTTTCTGTTGCCATTGCTAAATTTTGCCTTGCAATTACTAGTGGGCGTGTGTCTGTTTACCATACACACACATATCGGTGTGTTTCCAAGGCATTTTTCTTTTCCGCTTCCTATTTGGCCATTCTTTTACCTCCTGGTGCTCCCGTGTAGATAGAAACGATGTACGACTTCTCCTCGACTAATATTTTACCTTTTCAATGTGCTCATTTTTCATCTTATTCATGATGCCTGACCTCACTGGTGCGAAACATAAGAAAACCAAAAGGAAAAATATATTATTATTTTTTTCCATATGCATACGTTGAAACTGTGAAAAGACGCACAGTCGGTCAGTCCCTCACTCCGCCTTCCACTGCGGGTGGGAAACAAACAAACACACACAATCAAAAAAAAAAAATCCCTGCGACGAGATTGACCGTCTTTATCGTTAGACTAAGACTCGTACACGGTGAGGACTTCGTACGTTGCAAGCATGCGTAACGCCAGAGGTTTTTTTTTTGCCTATCGACTTTTTTTTTTTTCTCTCGGCCTTTGAGCGGAAGCCATTACACAGATGCTATGTTGTTGTTGTTGTTGTTGTTGTTGTTTTGATGTTGTTAACCTTTATTTGCTTCCCGCTTTTCACGACTTTCAGTGCTCTACCCGATGAGCCTCTTCCTCCTCCATCTACTACTTCTACTCTTGCCTCTTGCCTCTCGTTAAACGCTTCGCTCTTTCTCTTAAATGATCTCGCACCTGCTGCTCGAAACTAAAACACACAACATCAAAAGCCAAAGAAGGGAAGAAAAAAGAAGCTAGGCTCTCTGCACACATATATATTGTGTACATCTCTCTTCCCGGTATCGCGGCACGAGTGACTACATCGCGCGGTATTGGAGTGTTTTCCTGGGAAACCAAAAAAAAAAAAAACGCGCACCTGCAAGAGCAATATCTGCATAACTAGTTGTTTCCTCAGACAGGTGCTTTCACAAAGCGTTGTTGTCATCTATAACCCATAAACATTAGGACGTGTCTGTGTGTGTGTGTGTCATACATACTCGGCATCAGTCCGGATTGTTGTTGTTTCTCCCTCATTATCTCTTTGCCAACTCGCTAAAGCTCACCGAGGCGTGCCTCAGCACAAGTTGTGTCACATTGCATCCACTTCACTCTCTTCAAAAAGTATCTTTATATATTTATAAAGAGAAAGAGAGAAAGAAGGTATAAAGCAGTCATTAGGAGCGTTGCCCTCTCCCTCCAATAAAAAAAAAAAGGAAAGGAAAGGAAAAAGATTTCAGGCTTTTCTTGTTGTTGTTGTTGATCAGGATGGCGTCTTCGCTTCCCACGCGTCAGTTCACGATGGTGCCTGGGCAGGACATCGACCCGCTCTTTCTCTGTCCCATCTGCCAGGACTCATGGGCGGATCCGGTGGAACTCGTGCCCTGCGGGGATATCTTCTGCCAAGCGTGCATCCGTGAAGCTCGCGCGCGGCACGGCGCACAGCCGATGATCATGGAAAACTTCCAGTGCCCTCAGTGCCACACCGTGGTGCAGAGTGAAAAGAAACCGAACCGGATGTTGCTGAACACCGTTTTAGAGGTGGAGGTGGAGTGTCGCTACTGCCAATGGCGTGGCACACGTGAGGCGTCTTCGCAGCACGACTGCGACGAGGGCAAGAAGCAAAAACAAACCGATGCCGCCGCCGCAGCAGCAGCAGCACGTGCAGGGCAGTCACCGGAGCCAAACGCTGTCCTTCAGCTTAGTTCCTCCACGGCACCGCTGCCTTCAAAGGCGCATGCTCCGCGGCGTGTGTCAGGAGCTTCTCCGCAGTCGGCAGAACCCGCCTTGACCCCGCCCGGCCTGCGGGGCCCGCGACGTGCGGTGCAGGAGATCGAAGGCGCCTTCACCGCCATCGAAGACGACCCAACCTCCACAACATTTCGCCTGCGCGCGGCCTCGCCGTCCGGCAACTCGACGGCGGTCTCGTACGACTACGGCTTTGGCACGGTACAGAGTAGCATGAACAACAGCGGCGGCGGTGGTGGTGGTGGCGGAGGCGGCGTCGGCAGTTTTAGCGGCACCGTGGCCGATGCGGCCGGGAATCGCGATGCCGTGCTGACCTCGCCGCCCTCCTCCTCCTCCAACGTGGCACCGTCCACGCCGGGCTCCGTCCCGACGTCTGCCCAACGCGCCGCGGAGCCGTGGCGGCGCTACCGGCTGGCCCAAATCGAGTACGATCAGCTCGTGGGGATCTTTATGCTCTACGACGATGGCACGGGACGACTTAACCATCAGCAGCTGCGCGACCTGTGCTTCTGCATGAATTTTGTCCAACGCGAGGAGGACGTGTCGGTGATCTTCCGCGCGATGGATACAGCGCATAAGGGCTACGTGACGCAAGAGGACTTCCTGCTGTGGCTGAGCACGCACCGCCCCGATCCAAGTGCGCTTTTCGGGCTCACCCAGTTTGAATACACCGATGCCATTCTCCAGTTCCGCTCTGTTGACCCCGAGTTCAATGGCGTCATCGACGCCAACGACTTCTGTGCCATCTGTCTCACCAACGGCTATGCCCGCACCCCAGACGAGGCGATGCGCTTCTTTCACATGTGTGACGACCGACACACCGGCTACGTGAGTCTGCAGCAGTACCTGCGCATGCTCAAGACAATCAAAGGCGCCGCTGGCCGCGTTGTGGGCAACACCTCCTACGGAGCAGCGTCCTCTGGCGGTGCCAACACGCCTCTCCGCACCGCAGGCTCGAGTGGCAGCGGGCATGGCGGGATGCACGCCAGCGGTGGTGGCGGCAACGGCGGAGGTGATAACTCGTTTGCTTCCGCCTCGCCGCAGGGAAGCGATTACTGGACAAACGACCGTCCACCTTATCCACCACAACAGCAACAGCAGCAGCAGCAGCCTCAATCCAGCATGTTTGATTACTACCCCCCTAGCGGACAGCAACAGCAGCAACCGCAGCGCTTCGTGACGTCGTTGAATTCCTTCCCTGGAGATGTGCAGCATCAACAGCAGCTGCAGCAGCAGCGTCAGCAGGTCCTACAGCAGCAGCCGTACTCGCAGATGGGGCGATCCACGATACCGATGAGTCCGCAGCAGCCAGCAGTGCCCGCGACTGCTGCACTGCAGAGCGGAACGCAGCACCAACGGTCGCGGCTGCATCGCCCATCTGCGCGTCCCCAGCGTGACGAGGAGTGTGTCATCATGTAAGTGTGTGTGTGTGTGTGTGTTTTTACTGTTACATTTGAGAAGAGAGAAAGAGAGGGGTTGAGGAGTGAAATAGAATTATATATATATATCGAATTCGAACTGTATTGTTTTACCTTGCTTTGTGGTGTTCCTGCTTGTGTATTGCTGTTGATGTTTCCCCCTCTTTTTTTTTTGTTGTTGTTCCTCCTTTTCTTCTCTGTCGACTCCGAAGAACAAACGGCAACTGTGCGATGCCCATACTTCTGCACTCTTGCCCTTGCTTTATTATTAAAATTGTGGGTTTTTTTTTTTTTGCGTTGTGCATCTGTGTGAGGGTGCTTAGTGACAGCGTAGCGCGCGAATTTGCATCGACTCCCAATTTGCACCCTCTTTTTTTTTTTTTCATTATTATGATGACTATTCTTGTGGGATTGTTTGTGGAATCTGCTGATTGACGAGAGGCGAGAGAAAGGTGTGCATCACTGCGTGCTCTGCATACATCCCTGAACGTTTTAGTTGTATATTTATTTATATACCTCCTGCTGTTGCTGTAGCCTTTCTCTTCTCCGTCTTCTCTTGCGCCGTCTTTTTTTTTTTTCTGGTTCTTGTGCGCGTGTGTGTGTGTGTGTGTGTGACGTGGTATGTTTCTTCCCCCCCCCCCCCCCCCCTGTTCTGCTGCTGTGGCAGTTCTTGTGATGTCTTCCTTTTTTTTCTTTTTCCCATGTTTTTCACCCTCCTCCAATGGAGTGTTGCTTTACCTTTTCCTTTCTGCTTTTCCGCGCCTCTCCTTTACACACTCGTGGGGGTGCGCTCTGGAGCCGGCGAATGCTGTCTCCGCGAAAAGCAACCTCACCCTCTCTCTCTCTCGTGTGAATTGTTTACTACTGCTGCGAAGCGAAACCCACACGAACGTCTAGTGTCTTCCCTCTACCACTGCGTTGCCTTTTCTTATGTTTGTTTACTATTATCATCTCACTTTCTTTTGACTATTATTGTTATCAGTACTACCATTATTCTTCACCCAGTGCGACGGCGCTGCCTCGAGACTTTGCACGTACGGCGTGCACATCGGTCATCTTTCCCTCTGTGAAAAAAGAGAAAAAATAAAACTTTTCTTTTGAACGCTTCTGAACACAGAAACTTCGCCAAGAGGCGATGTTGATTGGCTAAAGAAACACACATCTATTCCAAAGAGAACAAAGGAGGGAATGGTTTCAAAAAAAAAAAAAAGAACAGACCAGGGAGGAGGAACGAAATCATCCTTTTCTTCTTTTTTTTTGTTGCTCTGCCCTGCTGTTCCCTTCTTATGGAGCTGACGTAGTGAGCATAGGCTGCATTGCGCTCACTGAAAGAGAAAAGCGGAATTGTCTTCGTGCAGGAGCGCGTCGCACCGCTTCCCCTCTCTCCTTGTCTTTCCGCTCTCTTCTTGCGGACCCTTTCAAGCCCTCTGGCAGGACTATGCACCTGTGCATCCGCATTGTCCCAAACTTCTACGCCACGGTAAACCTCCAATTTCTGGTTTTATTTTTCTTCCCTCTGCTGCACATGCTTTGACATGTATTCCTCTCCCTCTCTCTCTCTCATCCTTGCCATTCTGCCCTCTCCACACTGTCTCTCTCTTCCCTTTCTCTGCTCTTGGTACGTGTGCACGTATAGTGAAATTGTGGGAGGAAAGTACCGTGTTTTTCTTTTCGTCTCTGGCGATTCTGTCATTTACTGCGAAAGATACCTCTTTTTTCTCTTTTCTTTCTGTTGTTGTGCTTATGCGCGGGTGAGCGTGCTTTGCAGGCTCATATTGTGCCTGTAGTCTATCGCACTGAAGCGTCAAGTGTCTCGTCTCAGTGGGAGAAAAAATAGAGCTTATAGTTTCTTTTCTATTTGGTATCGCTCGGGTTTTTCTTTTTTTTCTGTCCTCTATCCACATATACTGCGCAGAGCTATTTTTTTTTTTTTTTTTGTATCAATACAATTTCACATATACACACATAAATATACTCACCCCCAAAAAAAGGGCGACTCAGTACGCGGGCAGCACCAAACTTTGCCATAGCCACTGTCAACTACTCTTAAAACAAGGAAGAGGCCGATCGAAAACAAGACGGCCTTATCTTTTTCTCTCTCTTTTCTTTCTTTTTTAAGGTGAGGCCGCAACATCCGACGAGCGTACACTCTCTTAACTCTTCTCAGCCCTGCTCTTGGTGGCGCTTTTCTCTGTAACTCTACTCGTGCTTTAGGTCTGTCCAATGGGCAACTGCGCTGACAAGGGCAGCAACGACGTTGCGGGACGAAGAGCGGCCGATTCAGAAGCCCCTGACACAGAGACGCCACAGCAACAGCAACACGCCGACGCGCCACAGGCATCGCGTCGCTCGTCGCAGTTGAAGCTCTCAGCCGCTCACACCCCTCTCAAAAGAAAGAAGCATCGCCGTGGCAGTGGCAACGGAGAAGCCACAACGGCAGATGCACACACGCCTGCATCGCCGCACCCTGACGCGTCTAAAAGCGCGCACGCCGCCAGCGCCCAGAGCAACGACGGCCACACTCCTCATCACCACCGTGATCATCAGGGGAAACTGTCAGTGACGCCGCAGCTGCCGCTCCACAATACCGCAAGCAGCGAGGGAGTCGATCGGGGATCTCCCGACCCAAGCCAGACGCAGGCCACTGCGTACGACAGCATTGCTGTTCGCCTTGAGCAAGGAAGCACCTACATCTGGCTGCGCAACACGTACGGAAACCCGTACCTGCGACCTACACCGCTGCTAACTTTCGACTGTGTGCGGCAGCTGCGTAAGGAAAGTGTGGCGTTCCAGCGCTTATGGAGTGTGCTGGGAGAGGCAGCGTGTGTGATTGGGCCCTACGCCGCAAATCTCGCCCCTGCACCGCCAGCCTCCATCGTAGAGGCAGCAGCAGAGGAGGAAGGGGAAGAGACTGCTGGTGATGGCAACGAGGAGCCGTCCTTGATAAACGACGAAGCACCGTTGGCGCGGCGCGGCACAAACACCAGCAAGCCGAACCCAGCGGCCACCGCTGCTGGTTCCGTGAGTGGAAGTGCATCAGAGATGAAGGAAGAGGTGCGGGTGTTGAACCAGCAGCACATCAGCATCGAGGGGGAAGCATCGCAGCAGCACCCCATCATCTGCCGTGGCGACGTCTTCCGCGGCAAGCACGTCTGGATCCACAAGCTCCGCGCACGCTGCTGCTTCGTGCTTGAGCCCCTGAGCGGGGTGGATGTGCACGACTGCAGCGACGCGCTGATCGTGCTCGCCCCTACCGCCGGCGCTGTCTCGCTCTCGAACTGCCGGCGCTGCCTGATCATTGCGGTGGCGGCGCAGCTGCGTGTCCTCTCGTGCAGCTGCGTCATACTGAGTGTGAATGTGGCAGGTTTTCCCGTCATTGATAAGTCCACCAGCATCGGACTCGCCCCGCTGCTGGGGTGGTACGCCTACAGCAGGCTGCCAATGGACTTTCACGAGGCGAATCTTTCCCTCTTCACGAACAACTATTCCACCGTGCGCGACGTGACGCCGCCGACGCCGACGAACCTTGCGAACTCGTCCTCGCTGTCCGCCTCCGGGTCCAGCGCGGCTACTGGAAACGCCAACTTGAAGCTGGGCAACACCGTCCTGCCTGCCAGCAACTTCATGTACGTTGACTTGTGGGAGCTGGAGGCAGCCGTGTGGAAGGCCATGGCGGAGCAGCGGTGGCGCCAACTTATTTCGGACGCCGACGTTGCCGTCGCCGCAACGGAGCGCAGCTTTACTGGAGGGCAGAAAAGCGAAGGTGCGGCCTCCTTGAGCACATCCCGGCCATTCTTGACGGCCCTCACGCCTGCCCAGTCCCCGCTGTTGCGCGCCTCTGCTGCCGCTACTGCTGCTGGTGGTGGTGGTAATGATGATGATGAGGCGTTCTTCGATGGTGCAAAGGACAACGACAAGGACAATGCGGCGGATGAGGACGAGGAGGAGGAGGTGGAGCGCAGCCCCGACACGCTGAAAGCCGCAGACCCCACTTTCCACTCCATGATTTCCTTCGGCCACTTCAGCCCTTCTAACATGTCCAGAACACACGCCAAAGGCAGCAGCCCGACGACAACCAGCGAAGAGGTCAGTCAGACCCGCCCATCTCACACCCTCGCGCCGCCACCCCGCGCAGTCCCGGCCAGCGTGTTGGCGTCCTCGGTGACGAACGATACCGTGCCCACGCTGCCACGCTGGCGCCAGTCGGGCTTCACCGGCAACGTCGCCACCGACGAACGACCGCCGGACACGAGCGATCAGCGACACCCGCGCAGGACGAAACTCGACCTCCAGCGTGAACTAGCGCAGCGGCAGCGCGGCTCTGCGCGTGAGGCGGAGCACCTCGTGCGGGTCGTGCTGCACGCCATCCCGCTGCTTCCCCTGTCGAGTCTGCGCGACGCCCCGGCGCTGCTGCTGGAAAGCGATACGGGTGTGGCGGAGGCGAAGGACAGAGGCACCACGGCTGGGCATGCAGGGACAGCGAAGGTGGCGGCGGAGAAGACGGCGGAGCGGCAAAAGATAGCCCGGTACAATCCTTTGGAGCTTGCGCTCGCCACCTACACCCACGCCTGCGCCGCCCCGTCCACTTTCGGCGCGCAGCTCATCCCCGCCGACTTCTTTGAGCAGGCGTGGAAGCTGAAGCTGATGGTGGTCACCGCCAAGGGCGGCGGCTTCGACCTCTCCCGCCGCATCGTGCGCGACATTGAAGGCTCGCGGCGGCGCTGCTTTCTGGAAACGGTGCGGGCAATGCTGCACGCCCCGCCGCCCCCAACGCGGAATGACGCGGAGAAGGAGAGGGGCGCGGACGAGCGCGATTCAAGAAGCAGCACGAGCACACGCGACGGCGCCGCGCCCGTCGTGGGGGAGGAAGAGGAGGATACGTTCTCCGAGGCGCTGTGGCATTACCTGCGTACCACCTCGCTGACGCAGCGCTGCGGCTCTGTACTGCTGCTGAACCTGGTGGAGCTGCGCTGCACCGAGACGGCGGTGCGCGAGTTCGTGGCGCCGGTCTTCTACAAGTTGTGTGAGCCCGTCGGACTGAAGGGCAGCAGCGCAGCTGCAACGACGGCGGCGGCAGCGTCAGGCGCGGCGGGCGGCAAAGGCGGACTGCACTTCCCGTGGAAGTCGGGCAATGCACACGCTGCCACGTCATCCCCCTCAGATCAGCAGCAGCAGCACAACGTGGAGATGCGTCGACTCTTCGGCACCGCCATCCAACGCATGACGGGGCAGACGTGTGTGGTGCTGCTCGCCTTGATGGCACCCAAAAACGTCCCGCAGTCATTTCAGCGGCCGCCCCACTCGGGGGGTAGAAGCATCGGCGGCGCTCTCGCCCCGGCGGAGCTCGACGCGTGGACCAAGCGCGCCGACGAGGCACGACACATCTTCTCTCCCCAAAAGGATCTCAGTGAAGAGCAGCACCAGCAGCACACGCAGCGCCAGGAGAAGGCGAACGGCTCAGCCGACGAGCCCACCGCCGCCGAGGGCGGCAGCGGTGACGCAGCCACGGGAAAAAGGAGTGGGCCAACGTTTGCGGCCCCCGATGAGGGCGAGGCGGGGCCGCAAACGCAGGAGGAGCGGGTGTGGCCGCAGACGGTGCTGCTGAACGTGACGGTGCCCCTGCGCTTCGTCTCGCTCCTGCAAGGGTCGCTTTTCTTCAAGTCACAGATGCACACCGCGCCGATGGCGGGAGGACAGCAGATGCGTGCGCAGGAAGCTGTGAAGAAAAGCTAAGAAGAGTTGAATCGTCTGCGTGGCTGTGAGTGTGTGTGTGTCTATCTGTTTGTTTTTGCCCCTGCATACATGTGCTGAGCACTGAGAGGACGCAAACCCCCCCCCCCTTCCCTCTGACAAGTGCAGTAGCCCTCTCTATATATTAGAATGCAGATAATCATTGCGTTATATTCGTCTATGGCTCTCAGCACTTCTTCAAGCAGGGTTTTTTCTGGTAATGTTCTTTTCTTTCTCTCTCTCTCGCTGATGTTGCCCAACTTAAGCTGGTCTCTATATATCGCGGTCTGATTTAAATATATAGAAAAACAGAAAGGTTTTTAAAACACAGACGTAGTGGACCTTACGACGCCGAGCCCAATGCCCACCCCCTCACACCTTAAGTACTACCAAAATTACTATTTTTCTTATTTTATTGCTTTAATAATAATTTTCCTTCTTTTGTTTATCCCTTTACGGTTTTCACAGGCTATTTTTCTCCAAGCGCGACGTCACTGCATGCCGCTCGCTTGAGAAATAAACGCCTTTGTTATTATTAGTATTTCACCGTGATGTAGTTTTGTTGCTGCAAGTACTTTGCATGTGCTTCAACTTTCTTTTTTTCTTTCTCTGACCTTTCGGCCCAAGGCTCCAGATGCACACACACACACACACAGGCGCCATCACAGAACACACAAAGAACAACCAAAAAAAAAAAGTAAGGGATCGCTTTCCATGGAGCTAAGTAAGGCCAAACTCAATGGCGCGAGTCAACTTTTGTGTTCCTCTAGTCGCGTTGCGTCACTACTCGCTATTCCATGTTAACACTGCCACTCGACTTTGTCAGCACTGTTTGACGAGTGAGGGGTGCTCAGCATCCACAGAATGCACCAGCACACACGTACATGCCTGCTAAGGCGGTTGTGGGGATGCATGGGCTTCTATGACTGATGGATCAAACGTTCAATAAGAGTACCGTTAACTGTATGAGCTTCCTCTTCCTCACTCCCTCTTTAACATCGCTCTCTATTTTGATGTTGCTGCTGCTACTGACGCGTGCCATTTCCTTCTATGCTTTTGGATTTATTTGTTTTTTCTGTGTGAATGTGTGTTTTTAACTTATTATTATAAGTATTAATATTATTATATTTTGGAAGCCCAAATATTGTGACTGTGAAATATCTCAAGGAAAATAGAGCTCGAGTTGTGAAGTGCGCCTCTTTTCACGCGAGCAGCAACAGGATGCCTTCCTCTACACCCCCAGTGAAAGCCCCAGCCACTGGGCCGGCGGCTGCAACATCGTCATCCACAGGCACAGCGGCCTTCTCCTCCTTCCTGCTAAGCCGCATTGCCAGCAACCCGTTTCTCATCCTCGAAGCACCACGGTCGCTGACGCCAGCGACAACGCCCGCGGCCATCCCCAGCACCTTCGATCCCGCCCAACGCGCTGTCCTTCTTCACCCACCCTCATCGCCCGCGAGCCAAAGCGCGCACGCCAGCCCCGCTGCCGGCACGACGTCTCCTGCGACGAGTGCGGCGGCGGTCACCGCGCTGCTGCAACGCGCTCTCGTGGACGCCCCGCTTCTCCCCGTGGGCGGGGCCCACCTTCTCCACGAATTAGTCTGGGGCAACTTTGTGGCGTGCGCGGAGGCTGCCAAGCAGGTGGGGTGTTATCAGAGGGCCCTGCACCTGCACGATGCGCGCGCGCGTGAGGAGACGAAAGAGACGGAAAAAGCCGCTGGTCTTTCGAAGGGGGAAAGGGACGCGTCTCCACTCGGCTCGAGTCCCCTGTCGGACTCGCCTTTCCTGACCATGCTGGGTGATGGCGGCGATGGCGTGTCGGCGAGCAGCGGTGCGTCCGCGACTGGATCTCTTGTGAACGCGGAGGAGCTCAGCGTGTCCCTCGCACCAGAGCTTCTCCGCGCACGTCTCGCGCAGGCGCAGGCCCGACTGGGAGAGCAGCGGGCGGTGTTGCAGCGCGGGTTGCGGAAGCTTCGCCGCATCGCACAGGACCTGCATGACTACGACGCCATCCCGATCGCGGAGCTGCGGCGGCAACGACAGGCGACGGTGCGCGAGCTGCTTGCGCCGGTGACGGTGACGACAGGCTCCGAGCTGCCTCGTGGAGATGAGAATGCGGTATCCGTCGCCGTGAGCGAGCAGGATCGCAAACGTCAGCGCACGGCTGGATAACAAACTAAAAAAAAAAAAAGCACTTCAAATGTTGAGAGGAACTTATCGTCTGACGATTTTTGTGTGCAGGGGAAGAAAGCGTTTGCTGAAGCATCGCCATTGCTCACTAGTATGATGGGTGCTGCTGCATGGAGAATTCCATCTCCCCCGCCCAAAAAAAAAAAAGGCACATGAGAAAAGCGGCATTCACTAAGTGAGCCGCCGGAACCAATTTATGTTTTTTTTTTCTTTCTCTCTCTCTTACAATCGAAACGGTATTCAAAAAGGGTGCGCGTTCGCTCCTTCTCTTTGTGCGTATAACGCAATTGCATTCTTTGTTGTTATTGCTGTCGTTGTTCTGGCTGACTGCGTCTCTTTTCGCTTCCCACGGTCTCCATGATGAAGAAGGCGTTGATTCTTTCGCACTGAACATTGAAAAGTTGCTTCGGGCAAACTCAACTGTTCGTGTTACGGTTTTCCTTTTTTGGACGTCGATCTCAACTCACTCTTTCTGTTCTTCTCACTCACCCTCCACCTCACGTTCTGCTTTTGACACTATTATAAGAACACGTTCTCCCTGTCTACACGCTTTCACGCGCTGCTTTTGTGAAGGAGGTTGCACTGGACGCACACGACCGAAATATATAGATACATATTTAACCAAGGAGAGCAGGCCAAATAGTGTGCGTGTGTGGTTGTGGAAACCGTGAAAAAAAAAATTGTTGTTGTTGTCGTGCTTCGTGTTATGTAAACGTTTGTGTTATTAATATTGGTATTATTGTGCAATCTCTTTTGTTAATTCCCCCTCCCCCTTTCCATCTTTCTTAGATGTTAGTCTTCCACGATGCCGTAGAGAAGAATGGTGGGCCGCTCCCGATCGCCTACTATCTTCAACCCGACGCCGGCAGCACACCCGACGCGGGTCCTCTGCAGTTTAACAAATCCATCGACCTGCTGAACACCCGCATTGATCGCCGCTCCTTCTTCGAGTCCCTTCTACACGACAAAAACTTCGCTATCGTCAGCGCTTTTCTGGTAAGTGGGGTGTCGGTGAACGCCGTGCGAGACGAGGACGGCGCCACCGCGCTGCACGTCGCCACGGCGGCCACGCTGGACATCCTCAACGATGACTCCTTCATGAACATCAGCGGTGATAGAGGTGCGCTAACGGGCAGCAGCAGCGGCGGTGGTGGTGCCAGTCACAACGCCGACGACGTCTTCGGTTCTCCCGATGCGCTGGAGCTGGAGGAGGACATGCGGCACCGCACCGACCGCGTGTTGAACCCGGCGTGCCCAAATCAGCTTATCCTAAACTTTTTAATTGACAACGGGGCCAACGTGAACGCGCCGATGCGGAATCGACACCGACAGACACCACTGATGGTTGCCGCGGCACGGCAGAACGTCAAAGTAGCGAAGTTGCTTCTGGCCAAAGGCGCCGACCTGTACGCCGAGGACAGCGCGGGGCGGACGGTGCTGACCTACGCAGCCAGGTACCCGCTGCTGCTCGAAGCCTTCCGGGTTTGGATGGGCGAGGAGAATTTTTACAACTGCGCGGTGCAGGAGCGGCTGCTGCACACCGTGTGCCGCACCGTCGGCAACCACTACGCAGCGCTGTACTTCATTGAGCAGGTCCGCCTCGACGTCAACGCCAGGGATGACCTGCCGGCGGGGCCGCGATCGCCACGCGTCTACAGCGAGGAGTCCAGAGCACCACTTGGGTCGCCGCACAGCAGCAGCGCCACCAGCAATATGGCTGCTGTCCCGTCCGCCAACGGCGCTGGTGTGGTCGTCGCCCGCTCCCCGCGCAGTAACAGCGGCGCCCACAACGGGCGTGTCTCGCCTGTCCATAGCAGCAACAACGCGAGCACCGCTGTGGAGATGGTGAACATGGTGGCGGCCACGTACGGCGGGGACACACCGCTGCACTGCGCCGTCAGCACGGGTGATGTTGCCCTGGTGCGTGCGCTGCTCAGCAAAGGCGCCGACGTGCACGCCGAGAACGGCAATGGTGTGACGCCGCTGCGGCTGGCGCAGTCGCAGTCGCAGGTGGGCCGATCGATGAAGCAGTACTGGAGAGATGAGTTGTTGCTGCTGCTCCGCCCAGGCTCACCGGGTGCCGTGGCCGCCCGTCGGCGTCGACTGGATCAGCAGCATGAGCGCAACCCAGCCAAGGTGCGTGCAATGCTGACCGCCTTTAACAACGCCACCCCAGGGCCACCGCGTGAGAAGATCTTGCAAGAGGAGACAGCCCAGTTCATTTGGCAGCTGTGCACCCCGATGGACTACGTGCACTTCGTTGTGACCACCGTGCTGCCCCACCTCTTCTTCTACCTCTGCTGCTGCATCCTCCGCAACTTCTTTCTTCTGCTCTGCGTGCTGCCCCTGCTGTACGCCTCGTACGTTGGCATGCAGAAGCGCGATGGACATCGCCCACGTAGTCGCCCGCTGACAGGGCTGGGGTGGTGCTTCGGGTTCGTCGTGGCCCAAGCCTTGTGCCTGCCTCTCTTCACCACGCGCTTCTATTACCAGTACTACAGCTTCGATCTCGAGGACCACGCGGCGATCAGTTGGTGGCTCATCCCGTCCGCCATCCTCACTTTTGTGCTGGTAGGGTATCTTGTCTGCCTCTCCACCCCGGGTATTGTGACCACATCGGAGGGGCAGCGGAAAGGCATCTACGCCAGCCTGCGCAATGCAAAGGGCACTTACCCGAAGGAATTGCTCTACGGCATCGACTTGCGTACGATGGTCAAGAAGCCCCTTCGAGCGCAGTACTGCGTGCAGCTCCAGCGTGTCGTGCTACGCTACGATCAGTACTGCACCTACCTCAGCACCGTGGTCGGCGGCGGCAACCAGCGTCTTTTCTTCTGGGTGCACGTGGCGCTGCTCTCGCTGCTGAGCTGCTTCTACCACTACGCGCGCGAGTACGGGCGGATGATGAGCCGCATCGCCGACGTGGCGCAGGCCTCGGGTGGGGTGGGCGGAAAGATGGATCAGGCCGTGCTGCAGAAGATCGCCTGGACGCCCTTCTCAACCGCTGGGCTGCGCTTTGGGTACATGTACACGCAGGTGATTTTGCCCGTCATGATTCTCATGAACGCCTACGCCCTCTACAACCAGCTGTGTCTCATCGCACGGAACCTGACCGTCTACGACCTCGACCACGCCGAGGACGAGAGCAGCGTCTACTGCTTCACGCTGGGTTCCACGGCCTACACGTTGTATGATCGTGGCATGTGGGCCAACGCGATTGAGTTCCTGAGCTGGTCGTCCTTCACCCAGCTCATCTACCGCGTCCCGCAGATCAACCCCTACCTGCAGAAGATCGTGGAGGACTATCAGCGCTGGCAGCTTACCAGCGGCGACGCCTGCTGCGGCAACGACGATCACCACGGCCACAGTCACGGTGGTGGTGGTGATGGTGGACACAACAACCACGGCAATGGAAGCGGTGGTGGTGGTGGTGGTGCAGCTGAGCGCATCGGGCCAGCTGAGTTCGGCGATGACGAATCCACGCGTACGCAAGAGATGTTGGCGGCGAAGCAGCGGCAGGCGCTGGCTGCAGCGCAGTCCGTCGCACGCCCGCCCCCACCATCGCAGACAGCCGCGGTTCCCCCAACGCAGTCCCCTACGGCTTCTGCTGCTGCTACTGCTGCTGTTGCTGTTGAAGGTCAGCATCCCGACCAGGCATACGAGGAGGAAGAAGGGGAGTACTTTGAGGAAGGCGGAGAGGAGGGCGAGGGCGTCGGTGACAACTCCGTCCTGGCGATGCAAATCTTTCAGCAGATGGTGCGCAGCGGGTCCACTGATGTCGGGCGAGGCGACGACAGCGTGCAGAGCAGCACGGCAGCCTACGGTGCGGCCACCAGCGATGGCGCAGACGCGGAGACGCAGCGGGAGTGGGATGCGGCGGTGCTGAAGGCAAGGCAGATGTTTGACTTCTACCGTCAATCCATGGGAGCCCAAGGAGAGGACTAGAGACGAGTGCGTGCGAGTACGCGCTGCAGAGCTGTGTTTGTTGTTGCTGTTGCTGATTCTTTTATTATCATTTTATTCTCTCTTGAAAGAGAACCCGAAGTGGAAAAGCACGTGAGGTGAACAATGCGAATGGCATATATGTCATTAGCCGCCTTGACATCCTCGCAGTGTTACACATGAGGTGTTCGCATATCTCTCTCTCATTTTTATTTTTTTCCGTTGAGATCGTCTCTCCTCTTGTAGAGTCCTTCTGTTTTTATTGTCGCTGTTGATGTTATTGTTGTTGTTGTTTTTCGGAGGGGCAAACTCATCTTTCGCGTAGAAGAATCTAACTCGTACATATTGATTCTAGTCGTTTGCATAAGCCCTATTGTTTGAAACACAAACAAAAAAGCGAAGCTTACCCTCGTTTTGCTGTTTTGCTTTTTTTTCTTTTCTTCTTCCTCCTTCTCTTTTCTTGCAACTCTCTCTGTTTTTCTTTATTGCTGAAGTCGTGTTTTTTTTTTTTTTTTAATTCAAACTCTTAACGTTGTTGTTGTTTTTTATTATTATAGAAGTGATTTCGTGTTACGGGTGAACTATCCGTTGAGGGAGATGAACGTAGAAGGTGCGCATGTCAGGATCCCCCATCACTTTCATTGCTGTCTTCAGCGCCTCTCTCTCTTTCTCTGTATCTCCCGCTGCGGCATCGGTGAGATGGAAACAAACAAAAAAAAAACCAACTATAATAAGAGAAAAAACTAATGTCGTTCTCGGAAGCAGACTCCGTGATGGGCCCGATGTATCAATGCAAGCCCTCTTTACTTCCTTTTTTCTTCCTCTCTCTCTCTGCTGTGCTGCTCGCTGTTTAGCATACATGCGTGTGACATGAGTGAAGTAATACAACATATATATATGGATCGTACACAAGATGCAATGAAGGTAGCATGCCGGAAAAAAAAAAAATGGTTCAAGACAAGCGCTGTGCAGGTGCATCCGTCAGTGCAGGCCTATCAGCCCACACTGGCAATGGCAGTATTCAGTCCACAGCGTAGCATGCGTGTCATACGCATTTGCTCAAAACCTGTGTTTGGTCATTCCTGGCATTGAGAAGAACCAAATAAAAAAAAATNCTGGCATTGAGAAGAACCAAATAATAAAAAAATGGCGGTCTCTGTTAGTTACGTCATTTGAGTATGCTCTCTGGTTGCATTGCTCTTCCCTTCCTCTCAACGTCGCTGCCTGATAGAAGCGTGTTGACGTGTTTCTTCGGCCATCCCTCTGTAGCTTTTCCTAGAACGTATCTTTATTTATCTAGCTGTTTTTTGCACAACTCATCCCTCCTCTTTCTTTCTTTATCTCTTGTGTTGATGCGTCTCCTCTGCCTGGGCTGTTATTGGTGGGGACTCTATACGAATGCTGCTACAACCGTGACACTGCCTGTCCACAACCACACACACACACACACACACACATACGCACGTACGCGTACGTCGTCCGAAAAAAAAAAAAAAACTCCTACCCCTACCACACTACTAAGAAAAAAAGAACAAGCATCAGACTGAAAGAACAGAATTTTTCGTTTTTTGGATTTCTTCGGTTTTTCTTGTATTATTCTTAGTGGGGGGCTCGGTCTACAAGTGCAGCACTGTCGTGGAGCCACCAACGTGATCTCGTCGCTGCTGGAACTTTAAGTGCCCCCCCCCCGCGTTCTCTTCCGTCTTTCTCTCTTCTGGTGTTTCTGCGTGTGTCAGTCAACAGAGGCCGCATCGTTTATACATCGATATCAAACTATTTTTTAAGTACAGCTTTTCTTTCCTCCCTCCCTCTCTCACACGCGCGTGCATTACGTGACTTTTTGTTTGAGTTTTCTTTTTTTTTTTTCTCCTGTGCTGTTCTGCGGGGTGAACATTCTCACCTCCAGTACTTGAGAGAAGCAATTAGTAGACGCACGTCACCAGTATCTCTCTCCTTGTCAGTGCCGGTATCTCTCACTCTCTCTCTCTGTCTTTGTGTGCCTCACTTCATTATTATTATTATTGTAATCATTTTGCGTGGGTTTTCTTTTTGTTGTTGTTTTCTTTGTTTGTTTTTATCTATTACTGCTTTTTTTTTTCTGCCTGTGAGTGAGTCTCATCTCATCTTTTCACCGTTGTTGTTGTTGTTGTTGGCGTTTGCGGTTGCAAACCTTTCCGTCCCCGTGTACGTCCTTGGCTTCCAGGCCTTGTGTAGACTCAATCACTCTCTTTTCCTTCGCTTGCCTTGCTTGTGTTCCGTTCCTTTCCCAATCACTTCACCATTTTTCACTCAATTTGTTGTTGTTGTTTTTTGTACGAACAAAATTTTCTTGTTTGTTTGTTTTACAAAAACTTACAACATATCACTCTAAAAAAAAAAAAAAAACTCTGCTCTCTCTTTATATTTCTCTTCCTCTTTCGCTGTCTGCGTGTCTATTTTTTGTATACACGCAGGACGGGTGCACGGCAGGGTGGTGTGTGAGAGAACGTAAATGCACGTGTGAGAACCTCTATTTCCCCCACGTTCTCCTCTCTCTCTCTCCCTCTGCTATCGGCGGGCTTATCTTCTTCTTCTTTTGATTTTTTCTTTTTCAGACTCACTTTTCTTTCCTCTCCGTCTTACATTTATTTATTATTATTTTCTCGTCATTTTCGTGGGAACAGTATTTGTCCTTCTTTCGCCTTGTGCTTTTGTTGTTTTTTTTTCCCTATTCTGATAGCAATTATCGCTGAAAAAAAAAAAATTGAACCGAAGTAAAGTGAACGCACTCACAACAAGTTGTGTCGTGAGTGGATGTAAATACACACCCTCAACCGATACAAAAGAAACCCCCAAAAAAAAAAATTTTTAATCAAGAATACTTTAATACCGAGCAAGGTTGTCGGAGTTGCGGCATACAACTTCACATTTTCTTTTCGTTTTTCGTTTTTTTTCTTTTTTGCGCATAGAAGACAAGCAATCAGAGGTTCCGACCCCTTTCCCTCCTCTGTTAAACAAAAAAAAAAGACATTGTGTTTTGCACGTCAGTGGATAGAGCACGCTCAATTGTCCTCTCGGTTTACGAACACGCCCAGTATTCTTGGTTGTTGATTTGTTTTTTTTTTTTGCTCATTTTGCTTTTCTTCTCTTGAATTTTTTTTCCCCTTATCAGTCTTGGGTTTGTGTGTGTATTGAGCATTCACGCAGCGGTGCCCCTACACCCTCTTCACCAAAGCAAAAAAAAAAAAAGTAAGAGGCAGCATTTCTATTCAGTGCTCAGAGTAAACTAGCGTATTGTCGACGACTTTTTTCTCTTTTTGCTTGTTTCTGAAATCTGTTACTTGATCCGCCACTCTGCTTATCTATTCTCTTTCTCTCTCTCTCTCTTCCTTTGTTGCCCTCAAGCTAATCCGCCACCAGCGTCTTCTTCTTCACTCGTGGGACTTTAACTCTTGGGTCCGTTTCTTTTTATTAGTATTATAGTTGTTGAGTACTTGTATTTTCCTTTGTGCTTTTGTATTTTTCTTGGTTTGAGAGAAAGATTGTGTGGTTTTTTTTTTTTCTGCCCCTGCTTTATTTTTGTTTGTTTGTTTTTCTCTTCTTCTTTTTTATCTAGTTTGTGTATATGTGCGTGTTGTCTCTTCGGTTTGTCAACACTTTTTCCGTCTTCTTTTCATATCCTCTTCTCAGATATATCTGTTCTCGTTGAGGATTCTGATAGCTCTATTAATCTCTTTCGATATTTTTTTCTCGTGTTTCTTTTTTTTTTTTTCAATCTATTTGTGAACATCTCCAAAACATTATAAGCTGCTGCCTGACTCATTCATCTGAATCCCGCTGTCTTTCTAACCTTTGCCTCTCAAGGGGAGCCAAAGTAAATAAATAAATAAAGGAGTGTGCTTACTGTCCCGCTGTCCAAATTCCACGTGTTGTGCATTGAACGAGGGCAAATTCATCTTGCTGTATTCCCGTCTTTATTTTCCATAATAGGCTTCAGTCTGCTCTTTTTTAATTTGTTTGTTTTTGTTTTTTTGTTCATTATAATTCATTTTGATTTTTTTTGTTTTTCTTAGTTGTGTTCTCTTGATTTGTTTGCTTCGTCTTCGTACTTCAATTCGCTTGTGTTTTTTTTTTTTCTTGTGTTTTTTGTTTTTGCTTTATGTTATACAGCCAAACATACAGATTGTATTTCCTTTTCGTTTTTTTGTTTGTTTGTTTGTTTGTTTCTTCCCTGGCAGCTCACTTCCTCTCGAAGTGTACCTGCTGTTTTTTTTTTTGTTGTTGTTGTTCTATTATCATTTCTGCCCTTGCCGCGTAGCCAAACGTTTGTGTCCTCACTCTTTTTCCTTTAGAGAGAAGAGACGCTTGTTGGGTGCAGCGCCATTGCTGCGCACTATAGCGAAAGCAAGGTTGCCTTTTCTTTTTTCTTTTTTTTAATTTCTTGTTCTGCGACACATTAATAAGCAGCGCTTATATCTTTCTTTCTACTATCTTATTTTCTTCTTTTCTTTAAATCGTGTGTTTTTTTTCTGTTGGAGAGCTTTAAAAACTGTTAGTTGCGTGTGCGTTGTTTTTGTTTTGAGTTTCTCTCTTTCTCTTCCCATTGGTTCGTAAATCTCTTTCTTCTTTTCCCTTTCTCTCCCTTGCGCTTCGTGATTGTTTCCTCTCTGAAACTAAAAGGAAAACCTCTGTGTTTTTTTCTTTTCTTTTCTGGTGTTGCTGTTGCTTTTTGAATTTTTTTTGTTTGTTTCTCTATGAGTCACAAAGCATCCGTGAACGCCGCACCTTCCTTCGCCGCCGCCGCCCGTCACCGCAGCAGTGCGCCCCGCCACCCCCTCCCTTCAGAATTTGGTGTCGTGTGCGAGGACAGCGCCATCCGGGAACCCCATCTGACCATCAGCGAATACCCGCGTCTTTGCTCGGGCCATTCCACCGACACACTTTCCGGCGGGTGTCAACGTGAGGGCGACGGCGATGCGGTGCGAGGGAATAGAATGGCGGATGGTAGCGGCGTTCTTCACCGGGACGAAGACGACGCCGATGCCGCAGCGGGCACGGCGAAGCAGGAAACGAAAAGTAGCGGAAGGAGGAGCAGCAGTGGTGGGAACAGCGTCAGTGGTGCGGGGAAGACGAGCAGGATGACCTCCCTCGTGCCGACGAGCAACGCGGCGCTGGACAGCAGCACAGACGCGTGCTCGCCTCCACTGGACCTCTTCCCCCCACCCCGACATCGACAGGCGACGGCGCCGCCCTCTAAGAATCCATCCATGTTCACTGTTGCGGTGTTTGAGGATGACGCAGCCTGCGCTGTCGGCAGCAATAATAGCAGCACCAGCAGCAGCAGCAGGCAGTGGCACCTACGCAGCACCAGCGATCTGTCAGCGTCTATGTCCGTCGCTGCGGGCCAGTCAAACGTCATGAAGAGCACACAAACGCGGACAGCGTTGAGCAAGACTCCTACGAGCACCACAAACCCCAGCAGCCCCTCGCTCGCTCTCCCGGGTTGTGATCTGGCGCTCGATGGGGGGCGTCGTGGGAGTGTTGCTGAAGGGAATACTGCTGCCACTGCCGCCGCTCCGCGGTCCACACCCGTCACGAGCGGCACAGACAAAGACCAAAAGAAGATCGATGAGGAACAAAGCGGAGGGCGAGAGGCGCATGCCTCACACGGTGGGCCAACACACATGGCACCGCTGCGACGCAGCTCACCTGGCCGGGTGCCGTGCATCGAGTTTGCCATGACGGGAGAGCAAGGTGAGCTTATACCAAGCGCAGCCCACACCGCCTTCACCCCAACGGCCGCGGCCCCACGGCGGAAGCGCCAGGCACCGCCAACACTATCGAGCCTACTACGAAGCAGCGAGGCAGAATTGAGCAGCGCGGATCTACAGC
This sequence comes from Crithidia brevicula, assembly GCA_030849845.1. Classification (NCBI taxonomy): domain Eukaryota; phylum Euglenozoa; class Kinetoplastea; order Trypanosomatida; family Trypanosomatidae; genus Crithidia; species Crithidia brevicula. The sequence continues at coordinate 74,792 of JASAOD010001989.1, read as the reverse complement.
TGCGGGACAGCTTCTCTGCCATGGCGGGGGCGTCCAACACCGTGGCCTGGTCCACGCCGTCCTCCTCTTTCGCTCGCACGGTCGCCCACGACCCCAGCACACTGCACCCCCATGCCACCAACGTCGCCCACAAAGGCGAGAACTCCTTGACCAGCAGCAGCAGCAACACCAACAACAGCAGCCAGCAGCAGTTCCTCGACAGCTACCGGTCTCGTCCGGGCTCTCTTTGCTTGCCTCAAGACGCATCGCCATCGCAGCCGCACCTGCAACGTGTACGGTGGCCACCACCGCGCGTCGACAACGGAGGCCTCTCCGACGCGGCCATCTCCCCGGTGGCGTCCTCCGCACCGCTGTCGCTGGCCAGCACGCCCACGATGGCCACGGCGTCGTCGACCCCGCACGCCCACCACCCCGGCGCAGCCCACGCGTCACCGAAGCAACCTCCGTGTGCAGCAGTCTTATCGATGGCCAAGCCTAACGCCCGCCTCTATGGGAAAAGCATGAAGACGAGATGGGTGAGTAGCAGCGGCAGCGACAGTGAGCAGAGCTGCCGTGACCCCTCGCCCAAGTCCGCGACCGCGACTCCGCAGTATTCTGGCTTGAGTAGGCACAATCAATCGCCTGTGCTGGTGAGCCGCACTGCGAGGAACTTTCTCTCCAAGTGGATTGAAATTCCGTTTAGCCCCAACACGGAGCTGCCATCCTCGCCGCAGGAGTTCAGCGGCGACCGGGTCGAGGTAGGTGCACGCGGCATCACCGCGAGCAACAGCCAGGGCGAGCGCACATGGCGTGCACGGTTGCAGCGCACGTGGCTGATGGTGTTTGTGCGCTTCCTGGCGATAGCGATCGTCCCGCATGTGTGTCTTTGGTACCTCCTGCCGCGCGTCCTTCCCGCAAGCGCCGCGGTGGTGGCGGAAGAGGGCGTGGCTGCACAGCCGCGACTGCACCTGTACGCCATCACGCGTCACCACCCCGAGCTGGGTCTCGGCCTTCTCGAGCTCCTCATCATCACCGTCTGTGTGGGGGGGATCGTCTGGCAGTATCGACTACGAGGCCTCCCCACACGAAGCGCAGAGGCCGGGGTTAGGCAACAACAGCAGCAGCTGGACAGAGCAGCGCACACGAATCAATGGATCTTACAACCTCTTCTGCAGCAACAACAACAACAACAACAGCTGCAGCAGCAGTTGTCTGCGGCGTGTACAGAAGCGATGAGGTCCGTGGTGTCGGCGCCGGTGACCCCCATAGATCACCTCTCTATTCATGAAAAGAAGAGCGGTGGTGGGTTCCCGCTTCGTTCCCGCGGCCCTCACCACCACCACCACCACCACCACCAGTATCACCCCAATCTCTCCGCACTGCGGCCGTCGTGTCCAGCGTCGCCGATCACGACCAGCGCCTTCGCAGGCGCCACGCCGTACTCAACGCCCGTCAAAGAGGGCGTAAACCCCAGCTTCGCCTCCGAGGGCGGCCACAAGGCCAGCGGCAACACTGCGGGCCCGTCGGGCATCTATTCGATTCGGCTTCCCGCCCGAGGCGACAACGTGCTGCTAGGGAACATTTCAAACGCCGGCACGCCCATCACAGGAACGGCCGCGTCTCCGTTGCTGAGCTTCATGTCGTCTGCGGACAACAACATCAACAACAACAACAGCAGTAGCAACCCAGCTGGCTCTGGAGAATTTCTTCGCAGGGCAGCGTCATCGAGAACGCCATGTATGAGCAGACAGTCGACGACGCCGGTGTTGGCGGCGCGTGCCAACAGCTCCACCTGCGACTTCGGCAGCATTGGAGAAGCAAAGGAAGCGTCAGGCGCTCCGTCCATCGGAGTGCGAAGAGGCAGTGGAGGCGGTGCCATGACGCGCGGTGGCAGCGTCGCAGAGGCGGCCAGTGAGAGCGCGTTCAGTGCGCTGGATGGCTCCGTGCGCTGCCCTGATGCACGCGCCGCCGTGTCCGCAGCGCCGCCTCCTTCTTCCTCCCCTTCCTCACCGTTATCGTCGTCGTCGTTGTCGTTGGCTGCTGCGAAGCCTTCTTTTGTGCCGATGGGCCTCGGCCTTGGTTTTCTGATCTGCACCGGTCTCTCCACGTGGCGCCTTTCGGTGGATTTGTACTATGCCTGGTTTGACTTTCACTATGGCCAAAACGCGGTGCTGTGGTTCTGGCTGCTGCCCTCCAGTCTCATCGCCACCGCTGCCTTCCTCTTCCTCCTCCTTGGTGGACACGTGCACCGGTACAACCTCGCCTGCCAGGTGCGACTGGGCACGACGGGCGACGGCGCCGACGAGGCTGGCCAGCGGCGTTTTGTGTGCCGGGCCGCAGCGTCGAGCCTACAGGCGCTGCGCTGGCTGCCGTGGTGCGGCTGTTGCGTACCCCATCCCCGTCCTGAACTGGTGATGCTGCTGCCGCCGCTCCGCACGCGATCCACAAAAACGCCGGCAACGGCTGGGAAGCGAGCGCGTCCGCCCACGCAGGATGCCGCCCTGCGTGAGTCGAGGACAACAGGGCTGCACAGCGGGGCGCACGTGCCTGCTGGGCACTCCATCTATGTGGAGGGCAACGACAGCTGCCAAAGCTACTGCCTCAGCCGCAGTCGCAGCGAGTACGAGAGCGAGGGCGTGGGACGACCGCGCCGAAGCCCGCGTGAGGCGCTGCTGGCGACGCTCGGCGACAGCGTCGAGTGCCCTAGCAGAAGCAGCAGGAGTACGGACAGCTGTCCCCCGATCCACATCAGCAAAGACATCATCGTGCACAGCGGCAACGAAGACGAGGAGGCAACGGAGGAGTGGCCCACGCCGGATCTACGCGTGCACCGCAGCCCGCAGCGGCTGTCTGCGTCCGCGGACTTTGCCGTTGTGCCAGCGGTGCGCACCAGCTTGACAGAGAGGCAAATTGCTGCCTCCGCCACAAATCGGCTCACGCAGTCCTCCGTCAACGCCTATCTGAGTGTGCCGGTGTTGACCGCAGACGTGAGGCACGGCGGCGGAGGCTCCCGCCGCGTCAGTCGACAGTCCTCCTCCATCGCTGGTGGGTCGGCGGTGCGAAGGACGGGAGAGCGCGCTGGCACGTTGCCGTCGTCGTCCTCCTCCATACGCGTTACGCTGGTGGAGCTGTTTGCGTACTGGCGCGACAAGCTGCACATCCCCGACTTGATAATGCGGCTGCGACGTCTTGTGTGTCACCGCCTCCGTGGCAGCGTCTGCTGGGACGGCTATGCAGCACAGCGGCGGGACTCCAGCAGAGGAAGCGGCCGCCGCCTCACCGTCTTCAGCGTACTCGTGCAGCCTCTCCTCACCTCGCGGGTGCACCGCGCTCTCTTCTCCACCGCGGCAACGCTGTCGCCGTCCGCCTACGCGGTGCGCCTCTCACGATGGAATGCCTACCTCTCCACCGCGTACCTGATCGTGCTCGTCTTCTTTGCCAGCGTGCTGGCATCGCTGCTGTACTTCACCTGGCAGTGGCGCATCATCGTCAACCGCGCGGCGAGTGCCGCGATGTTCGCCGTGGATACAGCAGCGGCAGCAGCGGCGGGGACTCCGGTGGAAGCCTTTCCCGTCTATACCGCCTATGGTTGCTCGACGAAACAACATATGGTGCGATTCTTTACATGGGTGGTGCCGCCCGTCTGCGTCGGTGGCGGTGTTGGTGGTGCTGGTGCTGGAGGCGTGATTGAGAGCGACGCTGTCGCAGCGTGGACAGTGCCGAACCAAGTAGCGCTGCTGCTGACCATGCTGAACACGCGGCGTTTCGAGGTGGCCTACTTGTACACGAACGTTGCCCTTCCCATCGGCTTTTTGTGTGTGCTGTACCACCTCACGCAGGAACTGCGACTCTACGCGCAGTCGCGGCGGTTGGTCTTGCGCGCCAAGGCGAGAGCTCGTGCGGAGAAGGTACGCAAGAACACCGAAATGTTGGTGTAAACATTCTGCTTTATTATTGTTCTGTTTGTTCATGGTTGCCCTTGTACGATTTGTTCTTTTTATTAATTTAGTTAGTTTTTTCAATGATGTTTTGTTGATGTACGAGCTGCACTAAGTCAAGATGTACGAACCTGGGCAGGGAAGCTTTTTCCGATGTGTATCCCCTCTTCTCGACAAGGTGTGGCACGGGGACTCCACCGGTCCACCCCCCTAATTTGTCCCCTCAACCCGTGGGGCAGATTACGTACAGAACACTTGTCTGTTTACCGGTTTTTTTTTCTAATTTTTTCATTTTTATTTTTGATTTGAGAGCGATGTTGCATGTCCATGTTTAATTTAGTATTCACATTTCTATTCGGGTTTTTTTTTTTTTTTCACATCGCCTCACCAATGATCATGCGAAGCAGAACGAGATGTATAAGGTCCTCGCTGGTGGGCTTCCGCCTTGGTCGCTTTTGAACAGGGCGTGCGGTAATGAACCTGTGGGTTTTTTTTTTCTTTTTTATATTGTGACGCGTGTGTACTGTCATTCTCTCCTCCCTCGAAAAACAAAAAGCAAAAGTTTAATTAATTTAAAAAATTTAGAAAATAAAGAAATCCAATGTCTACTTGTGTATCTTCATCGTGTAGGCACGCACACAAGGAAAAAAAAGATGGCAGCGGAAGGGTCGTGCTTCTGTGCAGCAACTCCCACCCGTTTATTGTATTATTTTTTATGCTCTCCTTCGTCGCTCGACCCTCTGCAGCGCGCATACACACACCTTGTTGGCATTCACTCCGACTACGCGGTACTTGGGTTCTCTCCTTGTCAGAATGGGGGGCGTTGACTCGATATCGCGTTGTTCATACTCTGAGGATTCGGCCACCGGAAGCTGCTCTCCTCGCCACCTGCATCAATCATTTCTCTTCCTTCCCTCCTTTTTCAAATTCATGTGCCACGTCTTTTTGATGGACGTTTTTTTGATTTTCTTAACACTTCGTCGTCGACGCTGATGGCATCACACACACACAAACATACACACACACTGCTGCACGCTGGTACATCTGCGTCCACCTTCACTTCTCTTTGCGAATCATCTTCATTACTATTCTTACATTAGCAAATATATATATTTTTTTATTTTTTGAAACTAATCACATCTCATCTCTGAGTTTCTGCTCTCCAACCTGGAAGGGATCACTACAGCTTGGCATTGGGTATTTTTTTTTACAAATAAGAGCGATTGGAGAGGAAGGCGCCTCAGAAATCAAAAGTGGGCAACGCGCGTCGTTCCTTTTCATTTTCGTTTTTTTTTTTTCATTGGTTGTGTGTTGTCAGTTTGGATTTGTGTGCGAACGGTCAAGGAGATAAACAAATATTACCTATCTATATTTCCCCTCTTCCGGTTCATTCTGTGTGTGTGCGAGGGCGCTCACACAACGAGAGCTGCACTGTTGGACGCGCCAGGATCACATCGCCGTCACGCAACTCTACGAGAAGATATATATAGAGAGAGAGAGAGTTAACTTACATGCACACCCACCAACACGAACCACAGCTTTTCATTTAAAAAGCATCAATTTAAAATAAAACCCAGAGACCTGCTTGAGCACACTTTTCAGACGCGCTTGTCAACAGTACACATTTCTTTCTTCTCTACTGTTGTTTGGTTTGTCTGTTTAAAGTGAAGCGAAAAGGAAAAGAAGAGAGCAACCTGGTGCTCTCATAATTAAAAAAGAGAAAACTTTAAGTAAGGTAGAAGCTTGACGGTGGAGAGCAAGACCAACTGCAGGCACCTATCCCGTTTGGACATTTGTTAAAGCGTTCCACATTACAATATATAGACCTTTTATTGTTATTTCTCTCGAGCGCACGTGTGTGTTTGTGCGTCCATTTTGCTTGCAGAATATCTGTGTAGCCTTCTTTTGTGACTGCATATATATATACGCGTGATTTTTTTTTATTTTGTTCTCACTTTTTTTTCAGCTCTTCTCCCACTAGGTCCCATTCTTTTGAAATCAGAAAAAAAATACCTAGGGGACAGTCCCTTTTATTTTCTTTTTTCTTCTGCGTCTTCTCTTTAATCCTTTACGATTCACGTTTTAATTTTGGGTATTCTTGCCGTCGTTTGTTGTTGCGACTGCTTTTTTTTTTTTTTCGTTTCGAATACACACAATTTCTTCGTCTTTTTTTTTGGTGAGTAGTCGGGTCCGTTTTTTTTTTTTTTTGGTAGGTTGTTTGTTTGTTCCTTCCCGTGAAGCCAACAAAGCAAGTCTTTTCTCTGTTCTTCTCTTTGTCTCTCTATATGCTCCCATGTGAGTTGTCATTTTATTTATTTTGTTTTACTTGCCTTTAGTTTGTCCAATTTTACCAGGTTTGAATATCTATTCTTTTTTTGTTGTTTTTTTAGCAGCATCAAATCTTACAGTATCCTTTCTTAAATAGAGTATTCCCACAGCTCGCGCACAAAAAAAAAAAAAGACAGCCCTTCCATCACTTCACACAACGGCTGAAAAGAGGAAGAACAAAAAAAAAGGTAAGACACAAAAGATAAAGCACTCGAGTATTTATTTATTTTCTGCTCGTATTCACTTTTCTTTTGTCCCTTCTCTCCCTCTCTCCTCGTTGTAGAAGCTTCATAGTCGGGAATTAAATCTTCACCATGGAGAGTAACAAAGCTCCATCCTCGTCGGCATCAACGTCGACGGCAGCAGCAGCAGCAGCAACATCGGACACTCCAACTACTACTGCAAAGCCTGCTCCGTCTTCTTCTCCCGTCGTGGCGACAGAAGCGCGTGTGGAGGCCGTTCTGGCCGGCATGAACCGCTTTGCCGCCCTCAGCAGAGCCTTCGTCAAGCCCAACGTCAGCGCATCCGCAGCGGCATCGCCAACGTCAGCAGCGTCGCCGTCGTCTTCGCCGTCTCTTGCGCACAAGGACTCTGCAGGACTTCCCGGTGCCGTAGCGAGCAGCAGCAGCACCACCACACCTCCTGCGGTGGTGTCCTCGTCTAGTAGTAGCAGCAACCCTGCTAAGGCAGCAGTTTCAGCGCTGGCAGCGGGCACGTCTCTAATGGATCGTGTGCAGCCCGCCATCGCGTCCGCCTCGCCAACCCCACCAGCCACGAACGCAACGACGAAGGCGGCGGATGCCTCTGCTGCCTCGCTGCTGAATGGACAAGCCAACGCGGCAAAGACGACGCAGAGCACCGCGGCAGGCACCAGCGGCCCTGAAGCGGCCTCGCCCAACGCCTCCGCCTCGAAGCTCTACCGCCCTCCGCATGCGCGTGAAGACGGGTCACGGCGCACGCCTCAGCCGCAATCCCAACAACAGCAGGCAACGTCCGTGTCGACCTCACCCAGCGCGCCTGTGTCAACGACGGCGAACCCCACAGGAGCTTCGACATCCGCAACAGCATCAACAGCAACGAGCAGCGGTGCCTCGCCGCCGGTAGGACAGGCAACGGCCCCACCGCACACCTCCTCCCCCTCCATCGTGGCGGCGCGCTCGCCTGCCATGGCGCCGGGAAGTGCAGGGGCAGCCAGCTCTCGGGGCACGCCCGCTGCGGCACCGCTCACACCACCCGCAAGAAAGAACGGCGTCGCCAACGCGTGGGCCTCTTCGCCATCGCCTTCATCGTCGTCGACGTCACCTGCAAAAGCCACTGTGGTGTCGCCCTCCATAGCAGCCAACACGACCATGGCCGCGCGACTTCGCGAAGGTGCCTCGGGGGGACCTCTGCTGCCGCCCAGCGTCCACGACGAGCACGCGGATGCAGCCAACGAGCACGGCGACCGCAGCGCCTCGCCCCGCTCCTCCTCTGGGCCGGAGAACACCGCCAATGGAGGCGGGACCGCGCCGGCCTCGTATGTGGCTGCAGCACGGCGTCCGCTCAACGCACCCACGCCCAGCACCTCCGCTGCGGTCACGGCGGCCGAGCAGACCGCGGCGACGACGACGCCGCTAAGTGGTGCCGCCGCACCTGCCGCCACCACTGCCACCGCACCTGCCGCCCCTTCATCTTCTGCAGGGCAGTCCGTGGCGGACTTTTCGTCTGTGGCGGCGGCCACCTCGCCATCCGTACCAGCCGGTCAGCTGATCGCCGAGGAGGTCTGTCCACCAACGAAGCTCTCGCGCTCCGCGATGCGGAAGCGAAAGCTGCGCGCGGTGAAGGCCGCCGCTGCCGCCGCCGCGCTTGCCGAGGCGCAGGCGAGTGGGAAGCCCGTGAGCGCTGACACGAACACACCGAAGAAGAAGAAGATGAGCGGCGCCGCGAACACGGGGAAGCCGTCGGACGTTGCCGCCACGTCCGGGACCGAGGCGAACACCTGCGGCGTCAGTCGCCGCCCCGGCTGGCATCCATCCCTCGCTGTGGCCTCCGCGATGGTGACGGGCGAATCCTTGGCGGAGATGGCCGCTGGGTATACCAACTTTGTCTCCGGCCCCGCAAACACCAGCAGCAGCAGCAGCAGCCACCCATCCATGAGGTACCCTGGTCAACACGCTCACCCCGCCACCACCACCTCCACGGCGGCAGCAGCGAGCAGTGGAGAGAATAGCGCGTGCGGGTCCGCCAGGCACGAGCCGGCGAATGCAACAGCGCTTTTCATTCAACAGCAGCAGCAACAACAGCAGCAGCAACAGCTGCACCACCATCACTACCACGGCTACAACCCCTACGCCACCTCTGCGCAACGCCACATGAGCTACTTTGAGCCGACGCCGAACCCCACCTCGCCTGGTCAGCCACAGCTGCTGGCACCGGTAGAGTCGGCGAGCAGCGGCGGCGGCATGGTGGGAAGCGGAGCCGCTGGTACGATGTTTGACACGAGCATGCTGCCGTCGGCCGGAACGTTGACGGGAATGCACGCGTCCTCCCCAGCGGCCGCCGGCCCTTCACGCGGCACGGTGCTACACCGCGGCCGTGGCGCCGCAGCAGCGCACGCCGCCCACGCCCCGTCCAACGCCGTGAGCGACGGCACGAACATGGCGGCGGCGGCGGGGTCGAGCTCGCAAACCCTACCCACACGCCTGCCCTCATCTGGCGGTGCGATGCTGCTGCAGAGTGGGCATCTCCCCTCCATTCGAGTTGGCACGGCGGGCACCCTGGTGAACCCACCCATCCCCGGCGTGAAAAGTCGCAGCTCGCTCACCTTAAACACGTCCTCCCGCCAGGATAGCAGCGCTGCTGCTGCTGCCACGATGAACAGCCCCACATCTACGATGAATGGCGATGGCGGTGGTGGTAACAGCAGCGGTGCTGGAGTGCCGCGACACCACCACCACCATCATCAGCATCACTCCTCCGCATCGCTCTCGATCTCGGATCTCAGTGCGCGGCATCTTCGAACGTCATCTTCGTTTAGCGGGAATAGCAGTCCGACCATGGCGGCAGCAGCGACAGCGACGACAACAGCAACGGCAGGGCAGACTCGGATGGACCCCAACGCGGAGGAGAACACCGCGGTGTACACCACCGGTGATTACACAACGCAGGAGCAGCAGCAGATGCAGCAGCACCCCGGAGAGTGGTCTGCCTCACCGTTGACGCCGTCGTCGCTACGCAGCGCCACCGTTGGCTGGAGTGGGTTGCCACACGCGAAGACCAGCGTGAGCAGCAGCACTGGCGGCTCCAAGATGAAGGGTGGAAGCGGCATCAACAACACCGTCAACAGCACGAATAGTCACCCACAGCGTACGAGCAGTCGTGGCCGCAGCGGCAATGCTGGAAACGGCGCTTACCAGAATAACAGCAGCAATGGCCATCAGATGTACGCAGCCAACAACCCCGCCGCTGCCGGTGCAGGAGGGATGATGGGCACGTACAACAACAGCAATAATAACAATAGTAAAGCTAACACCTTCAGAAACGTCGGCGGCGGCAACTCGCTGGGCGGCCGTTATGGCGGCCATCACGCAATGCAGCAACAGCAACAGCACACCGCTTACATGAACCCAGCACTCTACGCAGACCCAGCAGAAGGTGGCATGATGAACATGCACAACCAAGGTGTCGTAGGGCACGCTGGACACAATCAACAACCTGTGGCGATGATGAACAACAATAGCAACAACGGCGGCAACAGCGCAGTCGGTGGCGCGCCATCCCCAATGCCGTATTACGACTTCTTCACTGTGCTGCCCACCTTCGTAGCTGCCTGCCTGACGCTGCAGCCAGAGGACGAGGCAGCGCGGGAGCAGCTGTGCTGGACCATCGAGGCAGTGCTGCGGCGTCATCTCAAAGAAAGTGCGGAAATACGCGTGCACGGCTCCGTCACGACGGGTCTGGCGCTCCCCTCCAGCGACGTGGACGTGTTAGTTGTCGACTACCAGCCGATTCCGCCGCTGGTGGCGCTGCACACCCTGTCAAACGCGCTCATCAACCTCGATGACACGTCGCTGAAGGACGCGTTGGAGTTCCAGGATAGCGTCGAGCGAGAGAAGCATCAACAGAAGCTGGCGGAGCTGCGAAAACAGCAGCAAAGCGAAGACGCGACGGTGTTAGCGGAGGCGTCGAGCGCAGATAAGTCGACCTCAGCTGAAAAGGAACGCAACATGGCTGACGCCGATGCACGCTGTTCCGCCGACACCGACGCCGTCCTCTCAACTTTTCGGGAAGACGACACAACAGCGACCGGAGGGAGGAGCGGAGAGGCGGCCGGAAAAGGCAGCGGCCTTACGGCGCATGCGCTGCCCGGCACGGCGGAGCACACCACCGAACTCTCCTCCCCAGCAGCAGCCAAGACCACCACCACCACCACCACCACGTCCTCACCGCCCGCGTCTCTCCCCGTCACGCTGGACGGCCGCAAGGCTTTCCTGACCGCCACCACGACACTCTTCGAGGACGCCGATGGCGCCGACGTCGCGGCTGCCAGAGACGCTGATGACAAACAACAGGGCAGAGGAACGGACGCTGCGGCATCTACAGAGGCGGCTGCAGCGGTGGTGGTGGTGACGGCAGCGGCGGGTCGACGTTACGCCAGCATCGACGCCATTGCCGCCGAGGAAACGGAAGTCTACGGCACCGTCGACGACGTCGAGCAAGCGGAGGAAGTATTTCGTGACCAAATCGAGAAGGACTACAGCTTCAGCACAACCTTGGATGTCTCCTCGCTCTTCGCGCCGGTGATGGCCAGTGGCAATAACAATAATGGTAGTGGTGGCGGGGTAGCACCAAAGGTTCCCGCATCCTCATCACCGCTGAGTGGGCCAGCGGTGGTGGCGTCGTCGACGACGGCGTGGGGCGGCCGGCCTACGTCATCATCTGCGTCGTCCACCTCCTTTGGCTCCTCCTCTTCGCCATCGACGTCGTCGGCGTCCACTGATGACTCAGACACCACCTCCTCCTCCTCCTCCGCTGAAGCTCTGGAGAGCAGGAGTAGCAGCAGCGACTCCGGTCTGCAAACGCCGCGTGTGGCCGAGCAGCCGAAGAGTGGGGCAGCCATACAAACGGAGCAGCCCACGCTTGAGCGAGACGACGAACAGAAGGCGGCTGCATCCGAGGGGATCGTCAGAAAGAAGAAGGAGGAAGAGGAGGAGGAATCGAGGCAAATGGCCACGGCGGCGGCCGCCACCACCACCACAGATGCTACAAACGATGCTCTCTTAGAAAAGGCGGTTGCAGCTGCACCGGCACAACGCTTCAGTCCGGTCTTGAGGAAAGTTACCCAACCTCTCCCATCTGCCATGGCCGGGCGTCCTGGCACACACCTGACCTTCGTCCCGGTGCATGATGGGCAGTTCTATCTCGTGCAGGCGATCACGGCGACCCGCGTACCGGTGATCAAGCTCACGGATAAGGCCACCGGGACCAAGGTGGACATCACCTTCGCTGGTGGTGAGCACTGGCGCTCGATGCAGCTCACCAAAGCCTTGCTCGACGTCTTCCCCCAGGCACGCCCGCTCATTCTCTTTTTGAAGTTCTGCGTCCGCAGCCTCGGCGTCGGCGAGAGCGAGCCCGGTGGGGTGACCTCCTTCACCATCTATCTAATGGTACTTCACTTTTACAACGAGTGTCGCAAGCGGGTGATCTCGATCTTGCAGGAGCGCGAAGGAGTCTCACCCACATCGCATGACGATGGTGCGACAGCAGCAGCAGCAGCAGCAGCAGCAGCGGCACTGCACCGCAGAACTACATCTGCGGCCTTGCCCGCAGAGAGCGCCATGGCAGCAAGTGAGAAGCCACACAGCACGCCGCTTCCCTCGCTGTCTGCCCAGGAGGAACAGCAACCACGCGCGCGAACGGAGGACGGGGGCGGCGGGCCATCTCCTGGTGGTGCCTCATCCTTCTCTGAGGTCTCTCCTCTCTCTGCCTCACCCACAACAACAACAGCAGCAGCAGCAGCAGCGCCAGGGCCAACAGCCTCGGTTGATCTTGGGATCCTGGAGTTTTTTTTGAGCAACTACCTGGCACGTGTCGAAGAGCGGCACGCGCAGCTGATAGCGGCCAAGGCAGCGGCAACTACCGCTACGGAAGAGGAAGAAGTCGACGACGACGACGGCGTACGTCGCTGCGTCGCCGCAGAGGAACCTGCTACCGGCGATGGCGCAACCTCGCCGCCGTCAGACGAGAAGAATGAAGCCGCGGCGGCCGGCGATGTCCACTTGGGAGGCCGCAGCAGCAGCAGCGTGGGGGCCTGTGCGACGATCCGGGCAGCCTACACCAGCGCCGACAAGGCCCACCTGCAAACCATTCGTGAGGTGATTCTTGGCTTCGTGGGGCAGCCCGGCGCAGACGCGGTTTCAGTGCCCGGCGCCACAGGCGCGGACCACCACAACAACGAAGGAGAGGAAGGGAAGAGCAACGCAGGACTGGTCATCGCTGGTGGCGACGGTCACGGCGTCCTTGGCAGCGGGCAAGCCAGTCCGCAACCACAAGGCGCGACTGTCGGAGAGTCGGGCGATAGCGAAGGTGCCTGTATCGATGGTGGCGGTGATGGTCGTAGCCGGCACGCCCCACCCTTGCATCACTACTTGCTGAAGACGGTTGAGCCGCAGGCGCACGAGCGTGCCAGCCCTGTTGCCGCGGCGGTGAGTAAAGAGCGGGGTGAGCACGTAGGGGAAGGAAAGACGGCGGAGGATGGCAATGGTGGCAGCAGCGCAGTGGAGAACCAGTCCAAGGAGGCCCACGACAGCACGACCGCCCCACACCCCGAGGCGCGTGAGACGAATGCTGCTGGTTGGGCAAAGAAAAAGCCAGCTGATGATAGCGCACAAACGAGCAGCGATCCGCCCAGCACTGCGGAGAAGAGAGACAATAAGGGTTCACAAGCTGAGAACGGCAGTAAGGAGAAGGTGGCGACGGACGCAGCGGCCGCCTCCTCTCCTTGTCTTTCGTCCGTGTTGCCCGACCCATCGGGTGCCTCGCCCGCTTATGAACAATTTGCCGAGGACTTCTTGCAGCGTCAGGTCAACGTGTCCGATCTTTTCCTCGACTTCTGTCACTACTACGGCTGCGCCTTCGACTACGAGACTTGCGGCATCCGCTTCTCGATGGACGGCAGCTCCGAGGTGGTGGAGAAGCCGTACCTCTGCTCTCGCCGCGGCCAGCACTTCCACCTCACCTCCCCCTTCGACCCGGAGTACGACCTGACAGCGCGCATGACGCACATGCGCGACTTCCAGTGGCTCTGCTGGTGGTTTACAGAGTGGGGTGCAGCCCGGCAGGCGCCAATGTACTACGGCGGGTGCAGTCTGCAGTACGTTCTGCAGTGTCTGACGCCGCACACCGCCGAGTCTGATTGCCAAGCAGTGCATCAACGCCTAATGGACGACGCGCTTGCCGCGGCTCGAAATGCGGCGCGGCGCAGTGGTGCTGGTGCTTTTGCGGGTGCGGGTGCCATGAACGTGTACCCGTCCCCGATAAACTTCGTGGCCCAGCAGCAGCAGCAGCAGCAGCATCAGGGAGTAAACATGAATGGTGACATGGTAAACATGGGCCTCCCGCAACAGCAGCAGCAGCAGCAGCAGCACGACGTGCCGCACACCATGATGATGATGAGAATGAGTAGCGATGCTGGAGATGAGGCTTTTGGCATGAGCCACCCCATGAACGGAAGCGACCCCAATGGAGACGGAGTGCAACAGCAGCAACACCCTCAACAGCAGATGCAGCACTGCGGTGGGGTTGCCAACTACGGCTCGCCGATGACAGACCCGCTTTATCCACCACAACAGCAACACCAGCAGTCCTACGCTATGTCTCCAACCGAGACGCTTCGTGGGCAAGGCGGTGGTGCCAGGGAGCCGCCTGCAACTTCGTTCAGTCCTGGTCCCGCCACTGGCAACTTAAACGCGAGTCCCGCCGAGCGCTCGGACTGCAGCCAGCAGACGGCAGAATCGCTTTACACCGAGGGAAACAGCAACTTCCACCCCCGCCCACCTCTTCAATCCATACAGCAGCAACAACAACAGCAAGTGCAGCAACACCAACTCCCCTTTGTCGATTCGCGTGAGCTGCTTGAGGGTTTTGGCACCTACGGCACTTTCTCTGGAGCCTCCGCCACGAACGGCGACGGCGAAGAGGAGGCGGAGGATGTGCGGACCTTCCACTCCACCAACGACGGCACCACCTCGATCAGCACCCACGATGGGGAGAATGCAAGCAGAAGCCCTCTGGAGAACTCTGAAGACGAACCGGAGGGGCCGTTCGCTGCCTCGGAGCCACAACGGTATCCGCAGCACGACCGCACTTACAACAACGATGGTGATAATGGGCAGGAGGGTGCGGATCGAGGGTGGCGCACGGACGCGGACGAGCCACCGGCTTCCGCGCAGCCAACGACGTCTTACCAGGATGGCGGCACGCAAGGGAACGCCGACGCGCAGGTCTACGCTGGTGGGTACCCAGCCCAGACGACTCAACGAAACTACAGACGACCCTATGGGAATCAAATGGGCTACTACGACATGCAGCATCAGCAGCAGCACCGACAGCAGCAGCAGCAACAACAGAGTCAGCAGGTAGCGGCAGCGGCGTACTTTCAAGCCTACGCAAACATGAACAACGTGTATGCTCACAACCATCAGCATCCCCCACAGCAGCAGCAACATCAGTACCAGACGAACAATGGACCTGCCAATGCCGCCGCTAACTTCTACGCCCCCGCCCAGCCTATGGTGTACCCTTCTCAGCACCTTCTGTACCAGCAACAGCAGCAGCTGCAGCAACAGCAACAACAACATGCAGCAGCGGCGGTAGCAGCTGCCGCTGCGTCCAACGCATCGAACTACCCTTTTCCGATTCTGCACTATGACGTTCAGCAGTACCTGTGGATGCAGGAGCAGCAGAAGCAGCAGCAGCAGCAACAACAACTGAGCGCGGAAAAGGCGCAGAGGGTAGTGTCTCGCGAGCCAGAGATGGATGTGAATGTGACGAGTGAGGTGGTGGCGTCGTCCCCGGGAGCGCCATCTGACGTGCCCGTGGGGCGGACTCCAAACATGCAACAGCAACACCAACAGCAACAGCAATACTATGCAGCGTATGGTATGTATCCCAATATGTACAATGATACTACATGGAATCACGCAGGTGCTGCTGCTGCTGTTGCTGGAGGGGCACAGCAAAGCATGGCCGTCACATCGGGCTCTTTCCAATCAGCCAGCACCAACATGATGCCGCACATGGAGCGCGGCGCAGGAGACCCTTACCCACACCAGCCCTCACGTGGTGGTCATCCACGCAATGTCCACCGCCGTCAAGGCAGTCTGCACGAGACACGAACTCAGCCGCAGCACGCGCGTCAGACCGCGAAGCACCAGCACCAGCAGCAGCAGCAGCATCCTACACCCACAACATCAGCGCACCGCGACGCAGCCCTCTCTGCCTCGAATCCCATTTCTGAAAAGCGAGAGAAAACAACGCACAGCGCTGACGTGGAGAGTGAAGACGACGCGCAACAGCAGCAGCGCCAAAGGTTGGCGCGTCCCAAGCACATGCCCGCCTTGGAGGACAAGCAGCAGCGGTCTCAACACGGCACGCCGGTCATGGTCTCGCCCTCGCTGTCACCGACGGTGGCGCCGCGGCCACGCTCACAATCTCTGCCTCTCCAGTAGTCTCGCTTTGTATCATCGCAGTGATTTGCTTTCGTCATCTCTTTTTTTAGTCAGTTTTTTTCCTTTTAAGTCGGTTAAAATATTCCAACGTGGTGTCGTTACCTTTCTGTTTTTTTAATTAGTCGCTTCGTGTTGCGGCTTTCGCAGATTGGTCTTTGTTGTTGTTGCTGTTTTGGCTTGTGGAGTGAAGTTTTTTTTTTTGCTCGCTGGGTTTTTTTTTTTGATTATTTTTATTTCTGGCTTTCCTGCTGACCGTCAAGGTCTCTTTTCGTGATCTTCAGTGTGTATTTGTACGTGTGTGTGTGTCTGTGCATGTGTGTCTGCCTTGGCATTGTTATTTGTTTTGGGTGCTTTCTTTTATTGTTTGTTTGTTTGTTTACAAAGACCCACACACACACGTACAAACGCACTGTTCACAAGGTAAGTGCTGTTTCTTTTCTAAACGTAAAATGAATGTGCTAAAAGATCCCGAGGGTGGAGTGCGGCCTTATCTTTGGCCAACAGAGAGAGAGAAAAGACTTCACAGGGCGGTGTTGTGTGTTGCACACATGCGCTATCTAGTATTATTTAAAATTAATGGGCGTTCGTCTGACATCGGCTGACACACAAAAAAAATGATGAGACGTGTATTTGTTGCATCGATCTCTCCTCCCGCATTCACTTGATTGTGCCTTCTGTGTTTGTTGGCGTGCATGTTTGCTTTTTTTTTTTTTTTGCTCGCGCATCATTCGAACAGCACTTCGACTCTTTTTAAAATGAAGCCTTCCTGCCTACTTCTTCGTCCCTCTCATTCTCTTCCCTTTCTATTCATTTCCTATTTATCGCCACACTCCCCTTTGTAATCATGTATTTATTTACTTATTTTGCAAATGTAATCTCTTGTTGCAGCACCAGCTCTCATTTCTTCTTATTTACCTAAATTACGGCTCTTGATCTTTGCGTGCATTTTCCTCGCACACACACACACGATCGCACACACACACATAGCAAAGAAGAAAAAAAACAAAAATGGCCAAGTCGAGTCGCTCCAAGTGGAAGAAGCTCCACCGCCGTCAGAAGGCCAAGGAGGAGTCGGTGAACACCATCAAGCGCATCAAGCAGCTCAACCACAAGTTGGCGCTGACCGTTAAGGGCGGCATCAGCGCCGTACCCCCGCAAGAGCCGGAGAGGCGCTTTCACTTCCTCAATCCGGAGCTCGACCCCCGAGTGCCCAACACACGCAAGGACCTGAACAACAACTACCGCGCGGAGCTCAACCACGTCCACTACGACTACACCAAGCCGCTGAAGCTGTCGCAGCCCAAGACGAACCTCTACGGCAAGTCCGACCTGGCCGCCCCGCACCCGATGACGATTCAGTATGATTCCATCGATGCCGACGCGCCGATTGGCGGACACGCACTGACCAAGGCCGATGTCGAACGCATGGCCCGCCGCCAGCTGGAGAAGGAGGCCGAGGCGGCCGCGGCGACGGCGATGAACGCCAACGAGGAGGCCAGCGCCGAGGGCGACGACGAAGACGGTCCGGAGGAGTTCGTGTTCGGCATGACTGACGCCGCCCCGCGCCGCGCCACCAAGTCGGCAAAGAAGTCGGTCGCCACCACTAGCAAGAAGAGCGCCGCGGCAGCAGCAGCAGCGTCGAGCAGCAGCGGCTCGAGGGTGGCCGCCATAGCGGCGGCCGCGGCGGCCACCGCTGAGGAGGACGATGACGACGAGGAGCTGCCCGCCACCGGCAAGAAGGCCGACAAGATCACAAGCATGCAGGCAGGACACAAGAAGAACGGCGTGACCGTGTCGGCTAGCGGTGCCTCGAAGATGAAGAAGGTCGGCAGCCGCGGTGGGTCCAGCGGCACGCGCGTGGTGAGCAGCGGTGGCAAGGCAGCGCAGAAGAAGACCGCGAACAAGAAGGTCTCCGCCAAGTAAAAGCGCACTAGACAATGACGGGAAAGCGTGCAATAAAAACAAGGAAACGAAGCGGCAAGTAAAAAAAAAAAAAAAGTAAGATCAACAAGCGAAGAAAAAAAAAATGAACTCCGCGTGAACACCATACTTTATCCCTGCTTTTTGTGGCTCGCTTGTCTGCTCTCTTTGATTGATAATAGCACGTCTGATGCTTCTCGCTTCGTGGCTTTTGTTGTTGTTACCGTAGTTGTGATTGTGGTTGTTTTTGTTGTTGTCGTCGTCGTCATCGCGTTCCGTGGACAATGAGTTTGTGAGCAAGGGCGAAATGGACCATTCTTTGTCTCACACCCACACAAGCGCAAGAAGAGTTTTTTTTCCCCTCTCTTGCGTTAGCTTTCGACTGTCGTCTTTGTTTTCCTTTTTTTTTCGTATAAAACTTTAAACGAAGCTCGTGTTTTAACCTGTGTAATCGTTAACATATCCAACCAAATAAAAAAAAAACGTTCAACAATGGCTGTGGAGGAATAGGGCATCTTAGCCTCTGACTTCGTAGAGAGACGGAAGCAAAGGATACAAGCAGCCTTTTTATTCCGCATGAGTCCCCCGTCTCTCCGTCTCTCTTTTGATTGCTGCCGTGCACGTGGTGATGTCGCTCGAGCTCTGTGCGCATTGCAGACACACACACACTCATGTTTTCCGTGCTAGTGGATCAACTGGACACCTTCCCCCTCTTTATCTTGCTATCCAGATATGTGCTTTTCATCCTGTTCTTTTCTTCAATCCTTTGATGCTTTGATCTTCTTTTTTTTTCGCAACGCTGCTTTGATTTCGCATACACGCACACCCCACCACAGCACCCGTCTGTGTTTGTGCATCGGTTTAACGCCCCCCTGCTCGGCGATACAGGCAACAGACGTAATTATCACCGTTGTTGCTGTTGTTGTTGGATACACTTTTATTTCGTTTTGTTTTTGTTGTTGTTGTTTTTTCTGACAGCTTTCATATTCTGCTGTTTCTTTGGTGCACGTTTGTGTATTTGTGCGCAAGCATTCAAAGTATCGTCTCCCTCTAAGCTTGCCCGTTTCACACCGCTCCCCTCGCGCACCCCCAATTGTTCCCCAAGGTCTTGCTTTCTTCATGGTCGTCACTGTGTCGCAGCGTCTTCTTGCCTAAGCCTTTCTGCAGTCCATTCACGCCGTTTAGTGCGCGAGTCACCAGAGGAAAAAAAAACCTGAAACAAAGAGAGGAGGAGGTTTCGGCACGCTTGGGTACACGCATGTAAACCTGACACGCAACACGACCATCGATATATATATATAAACATTTACTGACGCCTCAAGCGACGACGCTTCCTTATTAAAAATCTGTTCCTACTTGTCCATACGACTATGGGAAACGTAATTTCTGGCTGGTTCGAAGGCCTCTTCGGCAACAAAAAGGCCAGCATCGTCATGATCGGCCTCGACGCTGCGGGCAAGACAACCATCTTAGATAAACTAAAGCTCGGTGCCTCACGCGAGACCGTGCCGACGATCGGCTTCCACGTGGAGACGGTCGACTACCGTAATGTGTCCTTCCAAGTCTGGGATGTGGGTGGTCAGAAGCGGCTGCGCACGCTGTGGAAGATGTACTACGAAGGCGCCAACGCCGTCATCTTCGTGGTCGACAGCAACGACCGCGCGCGTGTCGGCGAGGTTCGCGAGGAGCTGAAGACGCTGCTGTCGGAGCCCATGTTGGCTGGTGCGGCCCTGTTAGTGTTGTGCAACAAGCAGGACCTCCCGCAGCGGCTGACGCCGGCGGAGCTCGTGGAGGCGTTCGGCTTCCGTGATATGTCGGAAGGTGGATTGGGCCGCTTTGTGTCTGGTCGGAAGTGGTTTGTGCAAGGGTGCTGTGCGCACACCGGGGACGGGCTGTACGAGGGCCTCGACTGGATGTGCACGCACCTGCCCGATGACATCTGAAAAAAAAAAGCACAAGCAGTACACATTTCGGCGTGTGAATAGGAGGTTGAAAGGGGGAGGAGGGGGAGGAGGTTTGATAGATCGTACGAGGAACGTAAGCGAGAGGGTGCGTAATTCTCCTTTCAGAGAGGATGTCATCGACGTGTGCACTTCCATGTTCTCTCTGCTTCTTTTTTGTTTGTTCGTTTGTTTTAATGAGCTCTTCTTTATAGGATCTGCTGAGGAGAGGAAAACGCGATTTAGATAAATGAGGTTTTTTCTCCTGTTCTGTTTTTTTTTTTTTCAAGTTGGGTGTTGCTTCCCTGTGTAATGTCTCTGGGCTTCGAGATGTATCTAAATATTGTTCGTTGTTTTCCCTCTCGCTGGTCGCGCGTAAGAGGCTTCTCCTTCCTCAATCCCCCCCTCGCCTCTTCTCTTACTTCTTTCTATTTTTTTTCCTTTTTAATTTTTTTTGTTTTTTTGATCTGTGCTCACTTATGATTGTGTCAACACTTCTGTTTCCCCCTCACCTTTCCTTGTTGCATTAGTTTTTTGTGCTCCTCTCTTGCTTGGCTCGCGAACCCTTGCACTTAAAAATAAATAAATAAAACTCGCTGAGAAACATCGTTTGGAGAACACACAGGTTGCTTAGATCTTGGTGTCTGTGTGTCTTTGTTGTTGTTGTTGTTGTTGTTCTCGTGTCGTTACTCATGCTCGATCAATTAGATGGTCGACCTTCTGGGATAAATACGAGGATGAAATCATAGTTGCCAGCAATGTGGTGCATTATTCTACAACGTGCGCGCCACAGTAAACAATGGTTTGTTTTAAAGCGTTCAGAGTTTGCTGTTCAGCTATCATTCATCGGTGTCTCCTCTAGGTTACCACATACAAGTATTTCCTACCACTTGTCTCTGCCTCCCTCCCCCTCCGACTTCGCTCTCTCTCTACAATGATGTACATCTATTTGTGAACTTCAACCGTTAAATAACTATTTATTAACACATACACACACACACACACACGCACACAAAATGCCAGAAACCTTTTCGCGTTTCGCTACTTTCCACGAAAATGGTCGCTGAGAGCAAGGCTGCAAACCCCATGAGGGAGATCGTGGTGAAGAAGCTCTGCATCAACATCTGCGTTGGTGAGAGCGGTGATCGTCTGACCCGTGCCTCCAAGGTGCTCGAGCAGCTGTGCGAGCAGACCCCCGTGCTGTCCCGTGCCCGCCTGACCGTGCGCACCTTCGGCATTCGCCGTAACGAGAAGATCGCCGTGCACTGCACCGTCCGCGGCAAGAAGGCCGAGGACCTGCTGGAGAAGGGCCTCAAGGTCAAGGAGTTCGAGCTGAAGAGCTACAACTTCTCCGACACCGGCTCCTTCGGCTTCGGCATCAGCGAGCACATCGATCTCGGCATCAAGTACGACCCCTCCACCGGTATCTACGGCATGGACTTCTACGTCGTCCTCGGCCGCCGCGGCGAGCGTGTGGCGCACCGCAAGCGCAAGTGCGGCCGCGTTGGCCACTCCCACCACGTCACGAAGGAGGAGTCGATGAAGTGGTTCGAGAAGGTCCACGACGGTATCATCTTCCAGGCGAAGAAGAAGAAGAGCATGATCCGCCGCCGCCGTCGTTAAGAAGCGCGTGGACGTGAAATTGCAGCAGAAAATGTGTCTCCCTTCCCACGTTTCATGCCCTTTAACACGTTTACTTCAGTTGAGATTTTGTATTTCTTTTGAGGTGAAGTGAGCATGCGGGGGGGGGATGCCTGCACGGAAGAGGTCCGATGTACTGCTGTGCTTGTGCGTCAGTGTGTGTCTGTGTGTAGAAGACGGTCCAGGTTTGGGGCTATGCGTCCCTCTCTTTCTCTCTGGCTCTTTCACAACTCATGGCAGACGCACACACACACAGAGTACTGTGCTCTCAACCGCACTGCAATTTTAGGTTTCATTTTTTTATGTGTTTTCTTTTTTCTTCTTCACTTGAGTGATTTATCATTTCCTACGCAAACCTTAAACAAATAAGTATGCATACATATTCTATAGATGGTTCGCCGCCGAGATGAGCGGTATGGGTGCTCCTCTCACTGGGCGTACCACTGCGGTCTGAACCAGCGAACCTTCATGCACGCGAAAGCTAAAAGCACACTGCCATCGTGTCGAAAACAGCAACGCCGACACCTTCTGTGCAGAAGCCCCTCTGTTGTTGTTTTCTGCTTCTGGTGGCGTATTTGAGTCAGCTGGTGCTGCTTAATCTCAGCGTCAAGAAATCAAGAGAATGTTTAATATTTTCGAAGCTGCAAGAATTACTTAGAGTAAGAATGTACGAGCGTTCTCCAATGGCTTTATGCGGACCTCCCTTTTACCTCTCTCTCTCTCTCTCCGGTTCTTCATCTATCTGCTTTCGTCTTTTGTTGTTTCTTATTTGTTGTTGTTTGCTGTTCTCATCCCACGTCGGCTGCGTCCGTATTCTACACGATAAAGAAACGTTTCTTTTTTTCTTTCTGTCAACGGGTTTTTTGCTGTTGGCACTGCTTTATTTCTTTTCTTTTCCTTAGGCAGTAGACTACCGGTGCAGCTCACTCGCATCCACATCACCGTCCACGTTCACGGACGCGCACCGCAAATCGGCGATGTCATTTTACAATTTTACGCCAGAGGAGACGAGGGCGATCTGCGAGTTCACGGAGCGGCGCACTTCGCGGAAGACGATGACGTTTATGGGCGGACAGAGCGGGCCCGTGCACACGCAGAGGGAAGAAGGCGGGGAATCAGCCACGCCGTATTTGGACCACGTCGCGGGTGTTGTAGAATCCGTGCTGCGTCGATATGCGCTGACACGTCTCGCCACAGAGGCCGATGCTCACACGCACCAGTCAAAACCGTTAAAGCAACAGCAGCAGCAGCATCAAGAAGAAGCGTCTTCGTCTTCATCGTTACCATCAGAGGATGCGGAAGACAACAGTGAGGCGACAACAGCGCTGGCCAACGTCGGAGAGCGTCCTTATCCCTTCCCCTCTCTCTTCTTGCACACCCCGCACGACCTTGCTGTCATGCAGGACGCGGTACACAGGTCGCAGCGTGGTCCAGCAGCCACCGCATCACCCACTGCCAACGCAGAGACCGGCGCGACGCTCTCGAGGCAGCACTGCACGCCTGAGATGCCCCCGGCGGCGCTGCTGTGTTCTCGCATGCCTGCCACCGTGGACGGCGCAGCGGCTCCGACACATAGTGGCTCTACGCAGACTGATGCAGCAGAGAGGCCGTTAATGGTGCCAGCGCCGCTGCCCTACGAGCCCATTGATCGCTTCCCCCTCCAACTGCGCCGCAACACCGCGCCGGTGTGCATGAACGCTTCGCTGACAAGGGCGCGACGCATGGCAAACGTCTCGCTCACACCCACAAACTCAAGTGACGCACCGTTGCAACAGATGGTGCAGGTCGTGTTGCAGGCTGAAATCGGCCTCGTCGTTGCCACCACGCCGCACGAGTCCTCCGCTTTGTTCGAAGCCCCTTTTCTGCTGAGTCCCGATGCGACGTCGTGCGTGTTGGTGGCCTGCAGAGTGACCCTTCACCCCGCCCTTCACGATGCCGTGGCAGCCATCGAGGCCAGCGGTAACCTTCACACATTTTTCACAGACAGTGGCAGCGCAGCGGCACGGTTGGGCCTCCTGCGCGCGGCTTTGCAAACCGCCACGGCTTGTCTCGTGCACCTCGACCGCCCAGAGAGCGTCGAGGATGTTTTGCGAGAGATGGTGTGGGGCAGTGCGGTGCCGGCATTCGCGCATGCGATGCATCACCACTGCGATCGACATGTTGCCACGAGCATCTCAGGGCCCGCAGAGAACGGAGCCGCATCCCCAGTAGCTGCCATGCGCCTGCTGAACGAGGCCGCGCAGGCCGTCTGGCACGCATTCACTTCTTTGTCCGCCACCACCGCGTCTTCGCCATCCTCCTCCCCTGGTGATTCCTCGCACGCGGGCCGTGTGGATGCTGACGGTGCATCTCTGCCGCCGGTGTTGCACGTGGATTGGTACGTGGTGGGTGGCATTCGCATGAAGAAGTGCGCCGGGCCCGTCCTCGAGGCGGTCTTCCGCGCCTTCTTTCCGCGCGCAAGAGATTCCCAAGCTGACCTTCTTAGAGAGAAGGTGGAGCTGCACACCTTGCTAAGGCCACGGCCCTCCCCTCCGCACACAGTGTCTGTCCCACCTGAGGAGGCGAAGCTGACACTGCGTGTGGCCCACCGTCTACGCGAGGATGGGCAGTGCTTTTGGTCCTTCAACACCACCTTCCAGCCCTGGTGCGTGGACCCCAACGCGAAGCGGCGATACGCCTATCCGGTCACCTGGGGCTTGCTGCTCAGCGTGGCAACGGGGCACTGCTGGCCTGCGATGGTGCAGCCCGGCACTCGCATGGTCCCGCTGAGTGAGGTGCGCCACGTGGCGACGCAGTTCGGGTATCGATGGATTAGTCCGCTGGAGTCCGATGCACGCGGAGCTCGCCACGGCGGCCATGTTGCTGACGACGGTCTTGCCGTGGTGTGCGATACGGTGCCCTCGCCCACGGTTGCGCAGCGAGTGAACAAGCTCGCCTCAACGGTGGCGCCTGCGCTGCGGCTCTGGTCCGAGTTTCAGGCTCTGCCTCCCCCGAACCCAACGGACGCTGCACCCACTGCCGCGCACACGTCGTCTCTCACCCTGGCAAGCTACGTGCGCACGATGCTGGATCGCCAGCGGGTGTGGTGGGAGCGTCGTGGGTCGGCGGCATCGACATCGTCCTCGCCAGCACCGCTACGTCGGGTGCTTCCGCTCTTTCTCTCCGGACGCCAACGTCGTCGTCGCGTGGCGGCAAATGCGGTGGACGGAGCTTCGGATGAGAAGGGCGAGGCGATCCGCTGGGCACGTTTGCCGATGGAGGTGGTGGCGGGTGTCCTGGCCCAGCCCAAGGAGAACTTCTTGAACTCCTCCACCACCCCGCACTGCGAGCCCCCGGACTTCTGCGAGCAGATGCGCAATGTGTTGCTGTGGCGCACCAGCGTGGGATCGGAAGATGTGTTTGTCGAAGGCACAGACGGCTTGTACATCGACTAATTTAGCGGTATCTCTCTCTCTCTCTCTCTCTCTCTCTCTCTCTCTGTAACCTGATAGACTCGCACGGCGTCTTCCGTCAACGTCGCGCTGCACACCTTATTCTATCTCGAAGCCTCTGCAGATGCTACTGCTGCTGCTGTGTCTCGTCCTTATCTTTTTCTCTACTGATCATTTTTCATTATCGAAAAGAAAAGAAAAAAAATCAAGTAGTTACAAAAAGTACGAAGGGAAACTGTCACTTCACTGCTCGCCTCCCGTATGCCGATCTTTCCTTCGCATTTGGTTCTCTCTTAACCATGCCTTCGATGCTCCCCAACGTACTTTGATCCCTTCAGTTTACTCTTGTTTGTTGTAATGACACTATCGCACGAATGCGCCTCGCTGTTCATTGACAAAAAAAAGAGGGATTTTCAACGTTGTTCTCCTCCTTGCGTGTACGCGTGCAGGCGCTACCCGTCTCCCTTCTTTCCCACAGTTTCCCTCCCATGCGCCTGTCTCTCTCCTCTTGTCCTTCCCCGTTTCCTCTTGTGTTGCTTTTGATGTGAGCTGCTCTTCTTGTTTCTCTTTCTATATCCTCCTTGAACTTCGCACATGGTGTGGTTGGTTAAACGTACCAGGGCCACTTCAACGTAAAGGTTTCGTTTTGTTTTTTTGTATCTCTCTCTCTCTAATATTTTTCTGTCAGCCATCGCTTTCAGCACGGTGCTATTCATTCACCATCTCATCTATTTAGCTCTTGTTGTTGTTGTTGTTTTTGTACTTCTCCTCCTCTCTGCCTCGCACCTTTTTTGTCAGCACATACACAGAGAAGGTTTCTACACGAATTAACAAAGCTGCCGTGAAGACACATTATTAATTCCTTTGTTAGAGCTTTAACTTTGCAGAACTATTAAAGCGTTTCTCCCTTCTAGGCTTTTCTTTTTTTTCTTTCTTCTCCCACTCGCACGCAGCGTACTTCATCTTTATATTAGCTCCAAATTTAAAACATCTACATTCTTTTCTACCCCCTTTGCACAAAAAGAATGTCCGGGTCTGCCCCCACTGGTGCGACCACCACAGCGCACGATGCCCCAGCGGAGATCAGCCAAGACAGCCCTCTCTTTGCCCTCTCCCCGCTGGACGGGCGCTACAAGCGCAACACCATCCCCCTGCGCGCCTACTTCTCCGAGTACGCCCTCTTCAAGTACCGCGTCCAGGTCGAGGTGTTGTACTTCGAGGCACTGTGCAAGGACTGCCCCGCAATCCAGCAGCTGCGCGAGGTCACCGACAGCCAACTGACAAAGCTGCGTGCAACCACCTTTGAGAATTTCACCGTCGAGGACGCCAAGCACATCAAGGAGATCGAAGCCGTCACGAACCACGACATCAAAGCCGTGGAGTACTACCTGAAGGAGAAGATGTCAGCCTGTGGCCTGGAGGCCGAGAAGGAGTTCATTCACTTTGGGCTCACCTCGCAGGACATCAACAACACCTCGATTCCGATGCTGCTGCGCGATGCCATGCACCATCATTACATCCCCGCCCTCGACAGCATCATCGCGTCCATCAAGAGTAAACTGCCACAGTGGGACGTGCCCATGCTGGCCCGCACGCACGGGCAACCCGCCAGCCCGTCAAACCTGGCGAAGGAGTTTATGGTGTGGGTGGAGCGGCTGGAAGAGCAGAAGGCGATGCTGCTGGCGGTGCCCAACACCGGCAAGTTCGGCGGCGCCACAGGGAACTTCAACGCGCACCTCTGCGCCTACCCCAACGTGGATTGGATTGAGTTTGGGGAGATGTTTTTGCGCAAGTACCTGGGCCTGCGTCGGCAGACCTACACCACACAAATTGAGCACTACGACAACCTCGCGGCGATGTGTGATGCCTGTGCGCGCATCCACGTCATCCTGCTGGACCTCTCCAAGGACGTGTGGCAGTACATCTCGATGGGGTACTTTTCGCAGAAGGTGAAGGCCGGTGAGGTGGGTAGCAGTGCGATGCCGCATAAGGTGAACCCGATCGACTTCGAAAACGCTGAGGGCAACCTGGGGATGAGCAACGCGGTGCTCGGCTTCCTGGCCGGCAAACTGCCCATCTCCCGTCTGCAGCGCGACTTGTCGGACAGCACGGTGTTGCGCAACCTGGGCGTGCCTCTGGGTCACGCCCTCATTGCCTTTGCCTCTCTACGCCGAGGGCTGGACAAGTTGGTCCTCAACAAAGCCTCGATCGCTGCGGACCTGGAGAATAACTGGGCGGTGGTGGCGGAGGGCATTCAGACCGTGCTCCGCCGTGAGGGGTACCCGAAGCCCTATGAGGCGCTGAAGGACCTCACCCGCGGCAACGACCACGTGACGGAGGCGACAGTGCACACTTTCATCAAGAATCTGCAGGGGGTGACGGAGGAGGTGCGTCAGGAACTGATGGCTATCACGCCTTTTACCTATGTTGGGTACACAGCACGCTTGTAGGGTCACACACACACACATATATATATGTGCTTTTTCGTTTGTACTTGTTGGTAGGTGTTGCAGCCGCTTGCGTGCCGAATCGCAAAGCGCATGGTGCTTTGTTAGTCGATAAACCTCGGCTTTTCTCTTCTTTTTTGTTCTCTCTCTCTTCGCTTCGTCTCGTATACACGACTTGAAATTTTTTCTTTACGTTTCTATTGAACCTCCCGAATCGCTACGTTTTGGTGTTGTGGTTTTTTTTTTTTTTTTGTGTGTGTGTGTGTGTCAGTGTGTGGTGTCGATTTCCGCTTTTGTCATTGTTGAAGGGGGTACCATGCATACAGCCAACGCACGCTCGTCAGAGAACCAGACGAGCACCTCTATTTTGTTTTATTTTATTTTTAATAGCAAGTGCCTTTATGTACTGGATTAACTACCGATCTAATAAGAACTGCATGAGGCATTGATCGAGTTGTCGTAATAAAGAAAGAAATCTAAAACCACTTGAAATGAAAAAGTCCATTATTATTGTTGTTCTTATTTTGTCCTCGCAACCCGCTTACTTCTGTAATGGCATGTGTTTCATCATGCGCACACGTACGAGGTCAGGTCCTTCACTATCCCCGTGCTACCACGCCGCCCTGTATTTGTGGAGTCTGTCCCCCCCTACACAAAGTGCACTGATCCGCATATGCTACATTATTATTTTTAGATGTTTTGTTTTGTTTTGCCAAGACGAGCGGAGGCGAAGAACGAGGGGAAAGGGTAGTCTTCCCCTTCTGGCTCCTCTCTCCTCCGTTGTGTCTACTCCCCACATCTCACCTTTATGGCTTAATTTACACTTTCCCTCTTATCTCTCTCTCTCATGTTTATTTTATACTTTTACGCGCACACACGCACGCACACACCTGTTCCAGTGCCAGCCTCTAAACAAACGTCTTCCGGGACAAATCAAAAATATCCTCCCTCCACCGACTCAAACCACTCCCTTTGGATTTTTGTAGTTCATTTGCTTGTTTTGACTGATTAACCATTCCTTTGGACTGGCATCTCATCGGCTTTTTTTTTCCTCCGATTTGTCTCTGTTCTTCCACTCTTTTTCTTTCTTCTCCGGCTCCTCAGTAACTAAGATTTCTATACAAAATACAGTTGCCAAACGCGCTCTCCCTCTCTTCTCTCTCCTGTTAAAACAGCTACCATCATAGCAAGCTTCAGGAAGAGCATCTCGTGAAATTTTACAGTGTTTTCACGTGGTCTTGAGCTTTAAATTGTTATTATTTTCCTTAACACGTTTTGTTGAACTCTAATCTGCCTGTGTGTGTATGTGCACGTGTGCGCTTCTTTTTCTCCGTTTAAATTAACCTTTCCTTGTTTCATTTTTTCTGTCTGTTTGTTTCTTTCTTCTCTCTCTCGAAGTCGCGTAATCGTCATTGAGATTCCTTCCTGCTCACTTTACTACCTGTTTCCGTATGTGTGTTTGCGTTTGGCACACAATTGCTTTTTTCTCTCGATAGCCGGCAGCTGCAAGGTCTCCCCTTCTTTGTTTTTCTCTCTTATCGAGTCTTCGTTCTTACCTTCCTTTAACACGACGCACACATCACTGATACTAAAAATAAGAAGTTATTACACTAAACGCTTCCTCTTCTGTGATTGTGCTCTGTTGTTGTTGTTTTCTCACGTTCGCTCTCTCGCTTCGCCTCCGTCGTCTTTGTTGACAGTCCCCCTCCCTTCCCCTTTTGCCTCTGCTTGCATCGGGGCTCTCCGGACAGTGACTGAACAGACGCGCTCTACCCAGACGCACGCGCAACAAAAAAAAACAAAAATAAAAAAGCATGTATCGCGACCGCCCCGCCGACAGCGCCTTTGCTCACAACAGCAACAGTGACAACGATGTCGATGGCGAACCAGTTCGCGCGTTAGCCCGCGAAGGCAGCCAGGTGGTGGGAGATGCCCCTGCCATTCGCGCGCAGACGGCGTCGAAGCCCAAGGCCGCTGCGCCACAGCTGGAGCCCGCGAACTTGCAGCATCAGCAGCACACCGAAGGCATACGGACTAGTACCTCGCTGAGCACCACCCACGGCCACCGCGAGGGCAACGACGATGTCGACGACGATGATGATGATGCCTACGACGGCAACAACAGCAGCCCTGCCGGCGAGACAGCAGAGAAGCCGCGTCGCCTGACACGCACGGAGCGCGATGAGGCTGAGCTGAGGGACCTCTTCAAGCAGAACATGATTCGCGTCTCGTTCTTTCTGTGGTGCCAAGGTCTGATCAACAACTTCCATTACAACTTGGTCATCTCCGGTGCTAACTCGCTGGCCTCCAGCTTTGGCATGACGCAGTACGTCGCTCTCATTTCCTTCATGAACGTCTTCTTCGGCATCATCGCCCGCATCATGAACGCCTTTGTGGCGCACCGCATCTCGTACAACATTCGCATGACACTCATGGCGTGTGGCACCATTATCGGGCTTCTCATCGTCAGCTTCGCAGGGGACATGGGCGGTAGCAACGACACCGCCTCCTTTGTGGTGTTGCTGATCGGTGTGGCCTTCACCGGCACGTCGTACTCGTATGGCGAGACGGTGGCTCTCTCCTTTGTGCAACGCTATCCGCCCAACATTGTCGGCGCCTGGGGATCGGGTACGGGTATCTCGGGCGTCATCACGGCGCTGCTCTTCATCGGCCTCACCAGCGCCGGTCTCTCGCTGAAGGTCATCTTTCTCATCACACTACCCCTGGCGGTGTGTTACTGGTTTGTCTTCTGCTTTGGGTTGGTAGCCCCGCACAAGGTTGTGATCGTCACCTACGTGGATGGTAGCCGGCCGCCGGAGGAGGTGATCCTCCATCGCGGCTTCGAGCACAAGAAGATGCGCGAGCTGGAGGCCCGCATGCCAGACATCATCATCAGCGACTACACCTACCGCATGATCATGAACTTCCGCGGTCTCTCCTGGAGCACGATCCCGGCACCGGCGACGATGTACGGCAAGCTGCCTGGTGGAAACGTGGTGAATGACGAAGACACGATGTACGCCCCGAACGCGGACGCCATGGGGGACGTCACCTACGAGCACGGCCACGACTACAAGCCCGACGATCTTTACTACCCGTGCTGCCGCTTCCTGTGTGGGTGCTGCTCGCGCAAGTCGGGGCCGCGTCGGTGGTGGGGTCGCAACGGCTATGTCATTGGCCTGCTGCACAATCGCATGTTTTGGTTCTTCTTCAACCTCGCGGTGGTCTACATTGCCGAGTACGCCGCCCAGTTTATGGCGCCGTTCAGCTTCTACTGTAAGGTGTCCTGGGAAGGGAACTTCTGGATTAAGAACTCCTACACGATCACGCAGTTCTGCTACCAACTGGGTGTGTTCATCTCGCGCAGCTCGCTCATGTGCATCAAGATCCCGTACGTTGGTGTCATCTCGATCATTCAGGTGATCAACGCGGTGGGGTGGCTGGTGCAGGCCAAGACGAAGTTCATCTCCATCCACAGCAGCCAGTCCGCCGAGACCGGGTTGTCGTTTCTCTTGTTTGCGTGGATGCTTTTCGTTGGTCTTCTCGGTGGTGCCTCGTACGTGAACGTCTTCTACCTCATCCTCTGCAGGGGTCAGTCCATGCAGCAGAAGGAAGAGGACGAGGCGATTCGCTGCTACCTCGAGGCCAGGCCTGAGCGTGACACCGCGTCGGAGCAGAACACGGCCTCCGCGCCAGGACTGCAGAAGTCCGCCCCACGCGAGGGCGTGCCGGAGGAGCGCAGCAGCGCTGCGGGGACGGCGTCGGAGCCAGAAGTGGTGGTCACCACGGCCCCCGCCGGCTCTCGTACCACCCTAACTGCCACCCCCGCCACGACGCTGAAGAAGCGTGGACACAAGAAGAAGGAGGTGGAGCTGGCGGCGCCCGGCAGCCCGCTATCGAAGAAAGAAGTGGAGGGTCGCATCATGCACACCGATAGCGAGTCGGACGAAGGGGCTGCGGCGGACGCGGAGACGATTGACGTGCCGGACGCGCATCAGCTGAATAGCAATGCCGATCCAACGCTGGTGCGTCTCGGGATGGCGAACCGCAAACTGACGGATGCTGAGTCGGACGAGATGGAGCTGATTCGCAACGCCTCTGCGGAGGAGTGGCAGCGCCGTCGCGAGTTGAGCATGAGTATGGGTTCTCTGTACGCCATGGTGGGCATCTGCATCGGCACGATCCTTGATGTGATCTTCACCAACACGATCCTCTCCGCCAAGTCCACGTGCGTGCCTGAGTAGGGTAGACACTGTGTGTGTGTTTGTGTGCGGGTGATTCTTCATACACACACTTAAACACATGCACATGCCGAGTCCTTTCAAATGTGCTTTGAGTTGAAAAGAGTTGTTGAGGGAGATGGTGATGAGAGATGGGATGGAGGTTGAGCATACCAACCCTCACCATTCCTTTCTCTCTTTTTTTCCCCCCTCTCTCATTCTCTCTTCGTTCCCACTTTTTTGTTACTTACTGCTTCTCGTTCCTCACACGAAGTATGATATATTGCTGAAGTGCACAAAACGTACTTGTGCTTGTAGTTGGTGCAGGTAGCAGGCTTTACTCATGATAATTGAGCTCCTCTTCTGGCTGTGTCTTCTCTCTTCCTCTCTCTCTGTCTGCACGGAAAAATCTTATTAAGAGGTTGGTTTTTCTTTATTCTTCTTTTGTCTCGTTCTGTTTCGCACGCAGCTACCTTGCGGGGTGGGCCACAGAATGATTGTCTTTTGTTGTTGCCATTATTGTTGTTGTTTTCCCCTTCTGCTTTCTTGATTTCCTTCCCCCGTGTTTGCTGCTCTTTGCCTGTCGTGTTGTCGACCGCCTCTATTGGGGAGCTTGCGCATCTACATGGGTGACTCCGAGGCGGTGACAAGCCCATCATCGATTACGTACAACAAATATATATATATTCTAATATTAATGAGTAACGACTAACAACGTGAATTAATGTGTGCTGGACGCAGCAGTGGTCTACCTCCATCTGTCTAATATTCCCCTCTTTGAAGACACGAGGAAAAAAAAACCTTATGGCGTTTATTTATTGTGATCGTGCTCACTTCCTCTTTTTTTTTTTTCAGTTTACAGTTGTTGTTGTTGTTTATATGATTATTATCATTATAACTCACCGTTCACTTCCGTCTTTCTTAAACCACAGCAACAAAGAAAAGAAAATAAGACACAAAGAAGACGAACGTAAACATACTTTACTCGATAGTGAGAGTGTTTGTGTATGTGTGTTTGTGCCGCGCAGGACGTACCTGAGAGCCGCCGAGAAAGAGGAGAGCAGCAGCTTGCGCAACGCCGATGGACGTGGCGTGTGGATGTAAACATGTTTTTCTCTTAATTGAATTTGTTGTTTATCTGTATTGCACGGCTTCCCGATATTCCTCCACGATGTTGTTGTTGTTTTGAATCTGGCGGTTTGGGATTTCTACTCTGTAAACAGTACCTACTGGTATAGACAATCAGGCTCTTCTTGTTGTCGTGGTCGTCATCGAAGGCTAGCGTCTTTGACTGTTGCTGTTGTTATGAAATTGGTCTCCTCTTTTGGAGGGTTTTAATTTGTTTTTTCTTTTTTTTTCTGGATTTTTGAATCGGACAAGCATCTGCTATCGGTTCCTCTGCCAACACCCATCTATATATATATATATCTTCTTTTCTTTACCACATCGATCACTATCTTACTTGCATGCTTTCTTTTTCTTTCTATCTTTGTTTAAAGACTATTCTTATGGTTTGGTTTTTTTTCTTTCTTTCACAAATAGTACGAGGGTAGAATGTAGGCTTCGCTTAGTGAAGACAAAACGAACAAAATAATTAAAAGCAAACAGTGGGTTTCGTTAGAGAGATCTTGCCGGTGGGATTGACAATCAAAAGCAAAGTCCTTTACGAATGGAAGGTGTGCGCCATTCTTTTTTTTCTTTTCTCTTTTGTCCTACTGATCGCTACATTGAAACCAGATGGCGAAACCTAAGAGAAGATCCAAGCTCCTGTAAGATGGGAGTTTTGGTCTTCCATCTGTCGAGTACTGGTTTGAAAGTAACTAGAGAGAGGCGACAAAACAAAACAAAGCTAAAAAGCAGTTTAGACAGTCATCGCTTCTGAAAAAAAAAAAGGCTTTGGCTGTGCTGTTGCACGAAAGTGTATTGCAGCTGTACATGACGTGTGGAGTGTCTGCGTCCTAGTCTCTAACACGCACGATTCGTTTTCCCCCTCTTTATCACTTCACCCTTCCGCCTCGACCCTCTCCTTATGCATCTCCTCTATTTTTTTATTTTTTATTCGTCATTTTGTTTTTTCTTATTTTATATTCACCGCTGTGTTATTGTTGGTTCTTTTGTATATATATTGATTATACATTCTCGTGCAGCATTGCAGCTAACTCCTCTTAGATCTTCACAATAGCGCCAATCGTTGACTATTACCAATTTTATTTGGTCTTTAAGAATAGTAGTCGATCTCTCCCTCTCTCTCCTTCTATCTTTTCCTGTAGACTACCATCGACATTACACAAACAAAGAAACTTAAGAAGTAAAGAAAGGTGTATGGTATTACGATTATCGAATACCACTTTGACGCTGTCGATCACCTTTTCTTCTGATTTTTCTCTGTAGCAACTGTTTTAAGTTGTTGTTGTGTATTATTGTTTTTGCTTTGTTTTTTCTGAGTGGTCCCCTCCTCTTCATCTTTTAAATTTAGTATTCGTGAGATTTTTTCTGTTGTTGTTGCTAGTGTACGTACTCGACACTCGCTACTTCTTTTTTTTATCTCCCTTTCCCAGTATAACTGGTTTTTTCTCCTCTCACAACTTCAATAGGCTTCCCTCTCTTTCTCTCTCTCTTTCGTTCTCGATCGAGTAACTGAAAACCAGAACACAAGAAGCACACACACACACACACACACACACACACACACTCAAAAACAGAAAAACAAAAAACAAGATGTCCTACCCACCCACCGAGGCTGATGTGATCAGCAACGACAGCCTCTTTTCCGACTCGGTGGAGTTTGATGCTGCCGAGAAGCCCATCGCACCGGAGGACGACCCGGGACGTGTGGAGACCCCAAACCTCAACCACAACGATCGTGGCCTGCCCGAGGACGAGGCCGAGGACTTGGACCCTGTGCCAGACTACGTGCAGGAAGAGGAAGTCGCCGCGCCACCACCGGTGATGAACGCCTTTATGAAGCCGCGCAAGACGGCCACGAAGGCGCCACAGGAGTGGGTCCCGGTGGACCTGCAGGTGCCCGAGGATGACCCAGAGGACGAATTTGATATCGCCACAGCGCAAAAGCCCGTCTACGGCGAAGATCCCACGCAGAAGATCGCCTTCGCCAACGGCGAGCCTGACATGGCCGGTGAGGTAACGAACTGCTTCGAAGAGCCTGGCTTGCTCTATCGGATTGTGGACCGGCCCAACAAGACCTGGGCCTTCTACAACGACAGCCGCGCCTTCGAGGTGCATGTGGTGTGCACCTTTGGCAAACACAGCAAGATCACCGCCCTGGAGGACACAAAGATGACGCGTGATGAGACCACCGGCGAGTACGTGGCCGAGGTCACCGTCTATCCTGGCGAGACCGAGCCCTTCATCAAGGGCTTCGTGAACGGCTTCGCCAGCAAGCTGCGTGCCTTGCCGCTCTCCCAGGATTACTACAAGGACCGCAGCGAGGCACAGAACGATCAGATCGTGCAGGCCGAAATCGACGCCATTCGCGCCATCGCCGGCGAGGAGACGGATGCCGAGCGCATTCTCCAGATCTGCCTCGAGAACGATTTGCCCTTTGTCGATCTCTCCTTTCCGCCCGTGCAGGCCTCGGTGGAGTCGGGTGCCTCGAAGCCCTTCAAGCACCTCCCCTGGGCTCGCCCGTCCATGTACATCAAGCCCGAGCTGCAGGACCAGGTGCGACTTTTCCGCGATGGCATCTGCCCCGGTGATGTGGAGCAGGGCGAGCTGGGGGACTGCTGGCTGATGTGTGCCCTCGCCACCCAAGCCGAGGACCCGAGGTCCGTCATGCAACTCTTCCGCCACCCCAAGGGCGCTGATCTGGCACGCCGGGAGCGCGCTGTCGGGGCCTACCGCGTCTCCTTCAACAAGAACGGTCTCTGGCGCAGTATCTTGGTCGACGACTACCTCCCCGTGGTTGCTGGCGTTCCCACGTTTGCCCACAGCAGCGATCCCTGCGAGCTCTGGCCCGCCATCCTGGAAAAGGCCTTCGCGAAGATGCACGGCAGCTACGCGATGGTGCAGTCTGGCGACCCGATGCACGCGCTGACGGACATGTCCGGCTACCCGGCCATGCGCATCGATGAAGCGTTTGCAGAGGCCACGGTGAACGGCGGCCGCGACCTCAGCCAGAAGCTCCTGGCGTGGCACAAGAAGGGCTATCAGACGATTCTCACCACCCCCGGCAAGGCGCCGGCCATCTCCTCGGACTCGAAGACGGCACCGGACTTCAGCGACCAGCCCGAGCTGGAGACGGCGTTGATGGGCACCGGCCTCCTACCCGGCCACGCCTACTCAGTGCTCGATGTGCGTGAGTTCAACAAGGGCCAGATCCGCCTTGTCTGCCTGCGCAACCCGTGGATCTACGGCGCGGGCTGGACGCAGGCGTGGTCGTGGGAGAGCCCGGAGTGGCAGCAGCACCGCGACATTGCCACGGCGTGCAACTTCGTGCACAACAAGGGCAACCCGTCGATTGTCTGGATGACGTTTGAGGACGTGCTGCAGTACTTCGTGGGCGGCGGGGTCCTCTTCCGGGATGTCCTGGCGAACGACGCGCGCGTGCCGATGACGTTTGCCGACTGCGTCCCAGGTGCGGTGCTCAGCGTGACCGTCACGAAGCCGACGACGGTGACCTTCATTCTGAGTAACATGGACCACCGTGGCATGCACGTGAACGAGGTGGGGGCGGCGGAGTCGGACCCCAACAACATGGACTACCCACCGGTGATGCTGTCCCTGGCAGCACCGGTCGAGGGCGAGCGGGATGTGTACCACGTCATTGCCAACTCCTCCGCCGATGCCACGCAGTCCTCCGACAGCGCCTGGCTCTTCCTGCAGGCGCGCGAAATTGCCATGATGTGTGAGCTGGCACCCAGCGCCGCGCCTTACCTGGTAATCCCGCGTCTCATGGAGAGCGACGAGACCGTGGCGGGCGGTTCGGCCGGAGAGGACATGCGCGAGGTGGTCCATCCCATTCACTTCTTCAACGATCACGCGCATCTCTGCCCGCAGGCCGCCGGTGCACCGGTGAAGGAAATCGCGGTGACGGTGGGCGTGCAGACCGAGGCGGAGATCGGCAGCGACGTCTCCATCACGCTCTGCCGCATGGACGAGCGCAACGCCGTCTTTGAGAATTTCCCCAAGTTCGAAACCGAAGGCGTCCAGCCGCAGGAGGAGATGTACTTCCAGACCAAGAAGGCTGGCTGCGGCTATGCGCAGGAGAAGGCTGGCTCAACGATCTATTAGAGAAAAGGTGGAAGGGAAAAGAGAGACGCGGTAGCAGGTGTATCATCGTTTTTTTTTTTCCTTGACTTTCTTTGTTCTCTTGAAGTTGATTCTGTGAATCTTTCCGATCTCGTGGGGGAGCGTGACAACGTTCTCGTCTTTCTCTCTCTCTCTCTCTCTCTTGCCTTGTTTGTGTTTTCGTCTTCTAAAGCGCGGTTGTGCGTTTAGTGAGAAGCGTGAAAAACCCTCAACGCTTCGTCGTCGTTCTTCTATTTCTTTCTCTTTTGTTGCCTCTCGCTCTGTGCGTGTGTGTGTGTGTTCACGCAAGAACTCGTGTTTCTCGCTGGTGTTGTTTAAGTCGCGATGCATCTGTGCAGAGGCTTGTGCGCGTCTCTGACCGTGTCCACGTCCAGGCACACGAGCAGATGTGTGTGTGTGGGTGTGTGTTACCACGCTGTTAAGAAAGAGAGAGGAGGGGAGTGCATGCGGTGCACAGGTTAGCGAAGGGCGCGAGATTCGAGAGCAGCACCTACAGGCTGCCCTCGCTCGCACCATTCGCTCCTCGACCCTACGTGCCTCTCCGGTTCTTCTCCTATTGCTGCTTCAGCTCAGCACGTGTTGCTCATCTTGTTCCATGGACACGGTCAACGATCGCACTGCGGCAAAAGCGGGAGGGGGGGAAACACATACATTTCTTATTACCTTGCGTTCATGAACACGGCTTATCGAGAACACACAAAAAAATGAGCTTTTCGAAAATGAATTAGAATAGGGATGACGTCGGTGAGACATGCAGCGGCGCCCTTGTTCGATGTGATACTCCTCGTTGTTGTTGTTTTTTGTGTGCGTGTTGTTGCTGTTGTTGCTATTACCGTTGCCTTTACTCTGTAGTAGTTGCACGGTCCCACCTTCAATGGTGTTCTTTCTTCCCCGCCCTTTTTTTCTTCCGTCTTCAATTCTACTCTCATTGTTTTGTTTCTCTCAACTAGCTTTCTATTTATCAGTTTTGGTTGGTCGGTTTCCGATGTGCTAGAGTACCGTTGTTGTTTTTTTTTTTTTGTGTGTTTGTTTTAAACCTCTTGTTCTTCGTGGTTCGGCAAAGTGACTTTGGCATTTGCGCCCCGACCTGACTTTACATTTATATATATATATGTATTTTTTTTTTGTTTGTTTCTGGTATGTACATCCGCTCTTCCCAAAAACAGGAAAAAAAGACAAATTTAGAGAGAAAGAGATGAAAGAGATGGAAGAAAAGTGAAGCACGATTGCGCAACGAAGACTGCTTCCTGTCCAGAATGTACGTGAGTACAAAGGGTACATTTAATAAAATATATATATATAGCGGGCTTATCGCCGTGTTTTTCCGTCTTTTTGATGTTGTCTTTCTTTTTTTTTTTCACCAGCGCTGTTCAGCAGCACGCTTCAACACTGTCAGAGTTCTTTCTGTTTTGTATTTCTACATTCCACACCTACCGTGAAGTCAACAGTAATGATGTGTCAGAGACCACACAAAAACAAACAATTAAATCTCGCTTCGTTTTCCAAGCATGCAGCCGCTTACTTTATCTTTATTATTATTTATTTGAGAGTCGTTAATAGTCGCTGAGCTGAAAAGCAATTGAAAAAAAAAAAATTTTCGTGCATCGGCGTTATTTCTTGGAGCAGGGTCTCTATCCTCCTCTACGCAGTTGACTGTTTCTCTTCATGGTACGTGCCTACTCCGTAGCGTCACTGCTGGTGTGTATAGGAGTAGCGGTATCTTTTATCGTGGCGTGTGATCATGGTAGACCTTTCCTCTTCACTAATTCCATTCCGGGTTTAGCGGGAGACGAAATATATATAAACGAGAAGAATTATGCCTTCTGTTCTTCTGCTGATATGCATTTCATTTCACTCCTGCATCTGCCACTCTCTGCTTTTCAACTTCCCTTTCTCCTCTTCCTCAATGATATGCGAATCTCTGCCGCCTTTGTGTTTTTGTTTTGTTTTGTTTTTCCCCCCTGTGTGTTTGTGTGTGTGTGTGTGTTCGCAAAGCAACTTTGAATCGGTATTCACATTCAATCGTCAAAGTGCGTGTCGTATTCACACCAAAATATCAATATATATATAACGTTAAAGCTAAATAAAAAAAAGGGGCTCCATACAAACACATACACACACGCAGATCCATCCCTTGCAGAAAAGAAGTCGAACAAATCCGAAAGCAGATAAGAGATAGGAGAGCTGTGTTGCACTCTCAAGTCCGCCTCTCACACGGACTTGATCGTTGCGGAGAGAGGGTGTAGGACCCCACTGCACTTGCAGCCCCGTCTAAATTTATTTGTGTTGTTGTTGTTGTTGTTGTTGTTTTCTGCTCTTATCTTCCAACCTGGCTTTACGTAGAGTATTATTCCCCCTTTAGTAGTGCTTGCGTGCCTTCACGCTCTCACGCCCTCTCTCTCTTTTTTTTTTTTTTTTTTGTGCGGAAAAGAAAGTGCGTGGTTGTTGTTGTTGTTTATTCTTTTGGTCCTTTACACACGTCGAGGACATACAGCGAGAGGGGAAAAGAGAGTCTGTACTTCCTTGGGGGTAGTGTAGAAGCCATTGTGCGCTAATTGTACGAGCATCTCTCACGTCTATAGCCATCCTTTCCTCTCCTCACTTACTTTCGTTTTATATTTTTCTGAGCTTTTTCTTTTCTTTTTCTTTTTGTGTGTGACGATTCCGGAGTTCTTTGCTTTATTTCCTCTATTTCTTTTTTGTTCGGTGTTGTTTCTGCTCCCTTTTTTTTTCATAGCTTCCCTCTTTATATTACTACTATTATTATTATTATTGTATCAGCACGTTTAGACGCTTAAACTTCATATTTCCTGACTCCGTTTTTCGATACTTTTTGCCTGCTCTTTTTTTGTTGTTATTCTCCTCATATATATATTCTCTCTCTTCCGTTGTTTCCCTCCTGCTACTTCTGTATTGTCTCAAAGAAAAGCGTTTAGCTGCTTTTAAAACCCGTCTCTGTCCTAACTGGCACCTTTCGAGTACTGTCTCCTTTTTTTTGTTGTTTTTGTTGCATTGGTTTTTTTTTTTTTTTAGGCTCGCTTGTTGCTATTGTATGACTTTTTTTGTTGTTTTGCGCTTTTATTGGTTCGTTTGTTTGTGATCATCATCCCCCTTTCGCTCCTTACATTCTTTAACGTGGTGCGCGTTCATCTCTTTCTTTGGAGGAAACGGAGAGAGCCCGAACTGCCGCTCGACATAGCCGGCACATCTGTTTTTTTTTTTCTGCTGGTTATGGTTGTTTTCGGGTTTTCAGTTTTTTTTCTTCTCTGTGCTCGTTGCAGCTGAGTGTGCCTATTTCGGTTTCTTCTATTGCTAAGCTCGCGCTTCACGATCATCCCTTTTAAGTTTGTGTTTGTTTTTTTTTTTTTTTTCCATTCGCCGCTTTGTTGTTGTTGTTTTTTCGTTTTTTGTTTATTTGTTTGTTTTCAAACCGAGCCTTATCTCTGCTGCTTTTCTTGATTGCTTTAAACTAGACTTTCTGTTTCTTCCTCAGC
The DNA here is from genome assembly GCA_030849845.1 of Crithidia brevicula. Classification (NCBI taxonomy): domain Eukaryota; phylum Euglenozoa; class Kinetoplastea; order Trypanosomatida; family Trypanosomatidae; genus Crithidia; species Crithidia brevicula. Next base: position 34,479 of record JASAOD010001989.1, on the reverse strand, counting down.
TTCGCAAACCAATAATCTCTGTCTCCTTTTATTCTTGTACTGTTGTGTTTGTTTGTCTTCTTTCTCGTTGTTTCGAGAACCGTGATCGAATCCAAATCTTATCAGGCTGTGTCTTGTCGGTGTTGGCGTTTACCTTTATATACTTCCTGTTTGAGTACTTCGCTCCTTCTTCGCCTCTACCTTGCGCGCTGAAAATTTATATTTCAGCTCCTCTTCGACGTCCCTCCACATACACACAGCTGCCCCGCTTCGTTCTTTTTCTCACTGTACACAGATCGAACCGTTAACCAAGTCTTTTTGTTTGTTTTGTTTCGCGAATTGTGTTGCTCCCTTCTTCTTCTTCCTTGAGTTTTAACTTGTATTTATCTCAACCATTTTAGATCAAAGATTATTTTTGTTTGTCTTTTATTTTTGTTTCTTTTTTTTTCCAAAAGCGCGCTATCACTTTCTTACTCTCTGGTGTGATTCTGCTGTTCCTCGAAGTCGGGCATTTGCTGCTTCTTTGTTCCCTCTCCTTTGCTGTAGTTGCAATTCATAACTTGAAGTAGGCTAATATATAACGTGTTGTGTAGCTCTCAGCATTGCCTTCACTGCAAGCGGAAAACCTTTTCTTTCTTCCGGTGTGTACTTGAAAGAGCGAGCGCACCATCAGCAGCGGCCCATGTCGCAGTCAACCAGCGTAGCCGCCCCCTCCTACACGGATCGGGGAAAGGCGCAACAGCATCAACAACAACAACAACAACAACAGCAACAACACCGTCAGCCCTTTCCTCAACAGCAGCAGCAGCAGCAGCTCCAGCGGTATCGCGACAAGTCCGCTGCAACGCGCGCAGACGCAGAAAGCGAGAGTGCTCAGCAGCAACGCCAGCGAACACGTCGCCCGCGGTCAATCCACATTACCCTGCGCAAAACCCGTGCCGGCAGCCGCCCTGTAAACATTCAGCGTAGTCAACATCCGTATTTCGCGGGCCCGGGGGACCGTGTTGGCTCACCAAACACCGCCGCGGAGAAGACGCATCGCGGTGGTGCGGCGCACAGCACAGACGCCTACCAGCTCGTCGACGACGACGACGTCACGCCCCACCGCACCAGCCCCCCAGCGCTCCAACAAGGCGCGCTTCCCACGGTCTCTGTCGGCAGCCCCGGCCTTAGCAAGGAGGACGCAGAGTGCTTGCCGAGCCACGTGCACGGTGGCCGCAGCAGCCGAGCCGGCAGCAACAGCGGCGCTAACAACAACAACAACAACAACAACAACAATGGCGGCTCGTCGTCGTCCTCGCTGAACGGGATCGGCAGCGGGGGCTGCGGCAGCAACGCGAGCGTTGGCCCGTCAACAGGGAGTGGATGTGCCCCCTTGTTACAGAATGTGCCTCAGTTGAACACGTTCATGAAGGCGCCGCACTCCACTCTGCAGCAGCTGCTGCCTCCCGGCATGCGGGATCGCATCAACAAAGGCAGCGCGGATGGAGCACCGGCAACAACCGCAGACGCCGTCCCGCCCGCTCATCTGCACCACAACGCGAATGGTCGGGCGAGTCGTGTGCGCAGTCGCAGCCAGCTCTACATCAACAGCTCCAATGTGAGCCCCACCACAGAGACGACGGCCGCCGCCGCCGGCGCGAATCGACTACGCAGCAACAGTTCCGCTGGGCAGTACGACGGCCTCGCCGGCTCCTACTCGGGCGTCCTCGGAAACTTTGTCTTCCCTTATCCAGATAAGAGCCCAGCGGCACAGCAGCAGCAGCAGCAGCTTCGCACACCGCCGGCCGCAGCGAGCATCCCCACCGTGAACTTCGACGCGCGATCACCGCGCTGGTCGCCTCCAGCGGCTGGCAGTGCAGGCGCAGAGAGCTTGGCTAGCTCAGAATTGCATCTGCAGCAACAACAGCAACAACATTATCAGCAGTCGCAGCAGAGGCACCCCCGTTCACGCAGCTACACGGCTGGTGGACACTACGGGTACCACTACCATCACCGCAGCAGTAATACCCCTATCATTACTGCCTCGATGGCCGGCGCGGGGGGCGTGGCGGTCTTCACCGCCCACACGCACACCGCCAGCACGAGCCACGTCGAAAGCTGCGCCTCGCGCAACCTCGATCGGTCGCTCTCCATATCTTCCAGCCCGGCTGGAATGCCGGGTGCACTTGGAACGGCAGGGGCCGCCACCTCAACGCAGGTGTACCCGAACTTGAACACCAGCCGCAGTAGCCTGCGCAGCGCAATGACGCGAGAGACGACACCGGTGAGTGCGGCCACCGCCGCCGCGTCCCAAGCCAACCTCGCCTCTGCAACACCACCCGCGCAGCAGCAGCAGCAGCGTCAGCAGCAATCGCAGCGACAAACGCTGACGCCGAGCGTTGCGGGCACGCCCGTGCCTCTAAGCCGCCGCAGTGGGAGCCTCGCCACGCGGCGCAGTGCGTCGCTGGACGTTGTGAACGGGCTGGACGACTCCGTGGACAGCGTCTTGTGCAGCAGCACACCGCTGCGCCTTAGCACGCACCTCCCGAGCGGCGGGGCAGCGGCGGGGACGCACCGCTATGTGATGGACAGTATGACGAGCGACAGCGGACCGCCGCTGGGCAGCAGCTGCACACCAAACGCCGGGGACGCGCGGCGGCCGCGGCGGTACAGCATGACGCTGACGGACGACGACGACGGCATCAACGGCAACGGTACGAGTATCGCAGCGCCCATGTCAACAGTGGAGCGACTGCGTGCGCGTCGCGACGGCAATGGATGGAATAACAACAACACGAACAACAACAACATCAGTAATGCATTTCACCGTGCCGTACCGGCGTCCGCCAGTGGCAATCTGCGGCGCCCGGACCACGTCGACGCCTCCGCAGAGCCGCGCACCGCTATTGAACGGTGGCGTGCGCAGGAGGAGCAGAAGAAGCGGAAGGAGGAAGAGGAGGCGGCGGCGGCGGTGGCGGTGCGCACACGCCATCATCGCCTCAGCGCACGGCAGTGGCGGGAGGCGTTTCGCCGTCTGGAGGAGAATCGTGTGAGGTGGACGATGCGCTCTTTCATTGGCGCGGGCACCTCGGGTAAGGTCTACGAGGGCGTCCTGGACGACAAGGCGCAGACCCCGGTGGCGGTGAAGGTGCTGGACGTTGGGGTGCCCATGCCCATGGGAAGCGGCACCCCTGCGTCTGCTGCTGGTGCTGGCGGTGAGGATGGGAGCAACATGTCTCCTGCACAACAGGAGGCGCTGCTGGTCCTTCTGCGTGAGGTGGAGATGATGGAGCGGTTGCACCAGGAAAACATCGTCACGTGTCTTCGCTGCCAGGTCACCCCCGTGCATGACCGTTTTATGGAGCTGCACCACCAACAGCGCTTGCAGCAGCAGAAGCAGCGTTCGCCCTCGCAGATGCGGCCGAGCGACAGTGCCGTCAGCGACGCAACGAGTAGTGCGTTTTTGAAGGTGAACGCCTCGCCACCACGCGCCGCCGCGGCGCCGGCAACGCGCATCCCGGTGCAGGTGGAAATCATCATGGAGCTTTGCAAGCGTGGCACCTTGGCTGGCGTGGTGCGGCGCAGCCCGGGTGGTCAGCTGCCCGTCATCGCTGCTCGGCGGTACCTGCGGGATGTCCTCAAAGGCCTCGCGTACCTTCACCGAAACAACTTCATTCACCGCGATGTCAAGGGCGACAATGTGCTGATCAGCGCCGACGACGTGGCGAAGCTGGCGGACTTCGGGTGCTCGCGGCGCATCGTGATGACGAACAGCCACATCGCAGGTGGCGAAGGCCTTGACGGGACGATGAGCAGCGTCGCCACCACCCACGCCACGGACTCGCGGTACACGACGATGGCGGAGTATCAGTGGTGCGAGGCCACCGGTGTGGCCCAGACGATGGTGGGCACGCCGATGTTCATGGCGCCAGAGATCATTCAAGCATCTGGCGCACCGCCCACGTCCCCGTCCTCGATTGACTCGGCAGAACGGGATGACGAGAGTGGGGGCGAGGGTACGATTCGGGATCACCACGTCCGCCATAAGAACAACGGCAGCCTTGTGGGAAGTGCGCCGACGGGATACACCGCCTCGGCGGACATTTGGTCGTTTGGGTGTCTCGTGCTGGAGGTCTTTGGACGCACACCGTGGCCCGCCGCCGGCAACAACGTCTACCGGCTGATGAAACAGATCGAGCAGTCAGTGGACGACCTGCCGCCTGGGGTGCCGCGAGATGCACCGTCAGAGTTGCTGAACCTCCTGCGGTGTTGCTTCCATCGCGACCCGCACCGCCGCAGCACGGCACGGGTGCTGCTGCGATCTGCGTGGATGACGTGCAAGGATGAGGAGCTGGAGGAGGTGCCCTTGCGAAGACGCCGGTAAACGGTTGAACAAAGTGAGGATGGGGTGAACAACAAACCCTAAAAACATGTTTTTGTTTTTTGTTTGTTAATTCTCCTGTCTTGACGGCTCGCGAGTCTTCTTACCTCTCTTTTTATGCTATCGCAGAGCTTCCTTCGTATCCATGTTTTCTACGCGTTGTTACTGTCTCTGAAGCGCCACCACAGAAAACGCTTGCAACGAGAGCCTTGCTGCTCTGCCGGGTAGTTTCCCCTTTGGGTTTTTTACCTTGATCATTTTATTTTTTCATTTTCTCTCCTCTTTTGTTGGCGGCTATTTCGCTATATCCCTCACTCTACAAACACACAAACACGGGTAGTTGTGTGGATAGCGAAAAAAAGAGGGGGTACGTTGAAGTGATGCCTCGACATAAATTAATAATCTACATCATCGCCGCCAACCTTTAACTCCGTGTTTGTTTTTTGTTTGTTTTTGTTTTTGTTTTGCTTTTCATTGCTAATTTGTGTTTTTCTTTTTTTGGTTTTCTCTCTTCTTTTAGTACATTGTCATCTACCTTACTTGGCCCATGCTGTTGGTTTTGTAGACTCTCCCTTTTTTTTTTTTCTGTTTGTTTTTGTTGTTGTTTTGACATCGCCGAGACGCATTGCATCAAGGCACAATCCCATCTTTGCCTGTTTGCAGGAAATCGTTTTCTTCTCCTCTCCTCTGCTCTCTGACTTACACCATTATTCATTTACGTTTACTTTTTTTTTTCTTTCTCCTTTTTTCTTTGTATGTTTAATTGCTCTTCAGATAAATATATATATATATATAACATATCTCCCTTGCTTGCTTTGCTGATACGTCCGCACTACTTGCCGCGGTACTTCGTTACGTATTCTTTTACCTTCTCTTTTCCTCCCTGCGCGTGGGCAAAGTAAAATAAAAGGGAACTTTTTTTTTCTCATATGTTTCTCCATCACTTCTCTTCGATACAGTAAAGATTTGTGAAGTGCCCCCCTCTCTCTCTTTCTCTTACTCCCTTTGCAAGAACGATGCCAGCTGCTGGGCAAAGTGGCCAACCCTCTCTCGTTGCGTGTTTGTGTAGAAAGAACACTGCGCCGATTCTCCACACTCAGTTATTTTTTTTTTTTTTTGAGTTTTTCCAACCCCCCTTCCGTGTTCCCATTGAGCTTGACTGTTTCCCGTGCTTCTTTTCATGCCCCAACCCCTGGGGTATTACAAAAGCATTGAATAATCTCGTGTGTTTTGTTTTTTTTTTGTTTTTCTGGCTTTTCGTGCGAGGTAGGGTGTGCGGATGTCAGCGCTGCCTGTGCTCCCTCTCTCTCTCGCTAAGAGATACACGGCTTAGCTCTTTCTTTACAAAGGTTCTGACGCGGCTGTGTGTCTTGGGGGGGGGGGGGGATGGGGGACGCACTTATGCGTCATGAGGCTGAGGGAAGCTAAAGGAGGAGGAGAGGGGGAGGAAAGAAGGGTGAAGCGCAGCTGACACGTCCATCACCTGCCTCTTGTGCTTCTTCGTGAGAAGCGCGTGAGAGCGCATCATTGTCTCTTTTTCGTTGATGTTGGTGTGATTATTTGTGTTTTCATGGGTCCGATATTGGAGAACACACGCTCTCTCTCTTGCTATCTCTCTCCTTCTTTTGAAAAAGAAACTTAAGGACATTCTAGGGATCCATTGAAGTCTTTACTTTTCTTGTTGCTTTTTTCTTATCTTCTTCATCTGCTGAATCTATTTACTATATGAGCATCGTTTTTTGGCCCGGTTTCCGCCTGCTCCAACACACACATATATACGTTAAATGTAGTGTTGTAGTCGTCTATGCTGAGAGATATTTCACTGCCCTTTTCAGTATTACTCTTATCTGCATGCTCTGCATTCATCATGTACTTTCTCTTTCGTTTCTTTTCTTTTGCACCATCTTTAATGCAGTCCCTACCTCCAAGCAAAAAAGAGGTCAAACGCAAAAAGAATCAAATCTATATATACAGACGGCGCACCTGTCACAGCACTCAAAATGCCATGAATAAGTAGCAAACCTGTCTTCGAGGCAGCGCAATGGCACGAAGCTTTTTGAGAAGTGGACGAGTGCAAGGTTGAGCTCGACCGGCGCTCTCCTTCCTTCTTTTCAAGATCTTCCGTGCTTTTGCGTGTTTCCAACGTGAGAAGCAGTACTGAGGATACTAGGATATGAAAAAAAAAGAAAACTAGGCTTCTCTCATACTCTGAGCCGCATGCAAGAGATTCCACGCTGCATTGCACGGAAGGACTGCTGGCTTGCTCGGCTACACGCATCAGCTGCGTATGTCTTTGCCTCTCACCGTATTCCACTCCCGCCTTTCTTTTGTTTCTCTCTCTCTCTCTTCTTCTCTCTCTTCTCTTTCTTTCTCCCTCATGCACACTCTCCCATCTTGGCATATTCACCTGTGTCCCTGTTTTCTTTTGCATTTCCCTCATCGCTCGTCGTCTCAGTACCGGCGTTTCAACTAGTTCTTGTTTGACTTTTTGTTTTTTCGTTGTTTGATGTTGTGGCCTGGTTATAAATATATAAATTTAGTTTTATATTATCTCTCCTTTTCGTTCCCGGCGTTGGTGTGTTACGACGGCTCCTCGTGATTAACACCTGCCACTGTGTGTGTGCGGAATAAAACAAATAATAGACCTCACTTATCGTATTGATTTTGTGCGGCCTGGGAACTGAGAATATAAGCGAAAGGAATATCTAAAAAAGGTTGGGATCACTTGAGAAGGACATCACTTTTGACGCCTTTTAAAATAGTGCTCCTCTCTGCTTCTTTTTTTTTTTTCGGATTGCGTACACTCGTGTTTTTTTGCCGCATCTTTTCTTTCTCTCACCGTATCGTGTGTTTGTGTGTCGTAAATAAACTCCCATTACTTTTAGTACACCCTATAGACTCACACACACACACACACACACACACACTTACTCGCACGCGCGTGCACACGCACCTCAACACGCTTAAGTATCGGTGAAAAACTTTTCTTTTCTCCTACGATCCCACATTTCTCTGGTGCCCCCCTTACTCTTCCCATCTGGCTCATTCGGGCATTTTGTTTTTGTTTTCTTCTATCGTCGGCGTTGCTGTTCTTGTTTATTTGTGTTGCTGCTGTTGTTTTGCTTTCTGGTATTGCCGGCTGCTGATAATAATTATCGACCCGCTCTCACTCGAAACAAGAGGACATAGCAGCGTGGAAAAAGAGAGAAATCACTGATATCACCCCCCTTCAGCCTCTCTCTCTCTCTTCCTGAATAACTTCAGTAAAAAAAAAAGGGCAGAGAAGAGACAATGCCTTGTCGAAACGCTTCTACCTTAGGCGGACGTGCCTCTGGCACACATTGCACCCGCGCATCCCCATCGCCGTCGTCAGCGTCGTCGTCCCCGCTGACAACCTCCCCTGCCACCAACTCCTCTGGCACTCGTCGCCGCCTTCTTCTCGTCGCCGCTGCTCTTGTGGCCTGCATTGCTCTTGTGCCCGAGGTGCTCCACATCACGCATGTCCATGCTGCAGCAGACGCCGTCACCTGCCCCTACGGCTGGTCCCTCTACGAGGCACCGGACGCTGAAACGTCCCCCACTCGTCAGTGCATGCGTATCGTCGTCTCGAATGAAGTCCCGGCGAGCGCCGCGGAGGAGGCCTGCGCTGCCATCTTCGCCAGCAGTGGCGTGCCGGTGATGAGCGCGGATGGGACGACGCCGTGGCCCTTCGCCCGCTTCGTGGCCCCGCACGGCGCTGCCCTGCACTCCGCCGACGAAAACAACTTCTTGCAGGATCTTCTTCTACAGGCGACGGAGCAGGGTCTTGGCGACGATGCCGTCCTGCTCCTGGGCGGTGTGGCAGGCTATGGTTTGGTGGAGTGGTACGCGGATACGCCCGCGATGAACAGTGTTGTCGCCGTTGCAGTCCCAGCAGCATCGGCAGTCGCACGAGCACAGCGCCAGATGCAGGCCGGCAATGTCGAGGTGTTCGCCAAGGCTCTGCCTGTCATGCCTGTAAGAGAGCGCATTGCCCTTCTAGCGGAGAAGGTGGCGGCAGAGGCCACAACCTCCGATCTCACCTCCCCCGCAGCATCCGGCACGTACACCAACTTCGCCGCGGACGCCGACTGGCTGCTGCACGCCGGCACCATCGTCATGCGGCCCAACGGGGAGTGGGGCCTGCTGGCGGTTGAGAGCACCGCCACCACTGCCTACCCCTTTGCTTGCGCCTTTGAGGCGAGTGCGATGGTGAACCTGCCAGACAGCACGAGCTCAGCGTCGGGGCCGACGAGCCAATCCTCCTCGTCGTCTTCGTCTTCTTCTTCTTCGGCGGCGGCGGCGGCGGAGAGCTCCAGCAGCGCTGCGCACCCGGGCAACCACCGCGCGCACCGCCCCGCAGTACCGCAGCCCGCACCAGCCTGCCTTGACGGCTGGACCCCGCTACCCTCCTCCATCGACACGAGCGACGGCGCTGACAACACCGTCTGCTACCGCCTTGTCGCCAACGCCAGCGAGGTGGGCGGGCGACTCGGCAAAACGTTCTCTGGCGCACAGGCCGCCTGCAGTGCCGCCCACCCCAAAGCCACGCTGGCCAGCGTGATGTCGAGGCAGGAAAACGCGTGGATCGTGTCCGCCCTCCTCAGCAGCTTCCCTTCCACCAGTGACTGCACCTGCGACGGGGGGGATGTCCGGGTCCGCGCTAGCAGCAGCACCGCCAGCGGCCAGTCCGCCCGCACTGTTTACCTTGGTGGCAGCTACATGCGTGATGGCACCGGGGCCGGATTGATTGGTAGCTGGTACGCCGATCAGTACCTCTTCAACGCCTCCGAGTACGCGGCGACGACGCCGTCCAGTCCGTCCTGGCCGACAGCTGGCAACGACTACTACGCCAACTGGGGTATGAACGAGCCCCTGCTGAGCTACGGCGTGGTGGGCATCACCCCACCGGCGGAGACCTGCGTGTGCAACAACGGCACCGCCACCGCAGCAGCGCCGTCGTCGTCCTCGTCCGCGAAGGCGGGTGTGTGGGTCGGCGTGGACCCGCGCGCCACGCAGCCTTTTCTTTGCTCCTACCTCAACGACGGCTCGGCCTTCCCCCCGACCCCGCCGCCCACCANACAGCTGCTACCGCGTCTACCCGGCAACGACGTCGACGTCAACAATCGCGAGCACCGCCGTGACAGCGGCGACGATGGAGGAGGAGTGCGAGCAGGTCCTGCGCGGGCGGGTGGTGCCCACCAAGGTCGGCAAGGCCCGTGCCGTCTCCATGTTGACCATCGCGGAAAGCAACTACGTCGGTGCGCTTCTCCTGAAGTACATCGACGACCCGGCGAATCACGTCAGCAACAGCGGCAGCGGCAATGCGACCCCGGTGAGCCTAGCAGGTATCTCGTTCATTGACAGCGGTGAAGGCGGGTTCTACATCAGCGGCGTGCGAGAGCTCAACCCCGAGCTGGCCCTCTCCCTCTGGGCCACCGCGGAACCGTCCTCCGTGAAGGGGTGCGTCGCTGTGGATGTGAGCGGGCTCTGGCATTACGTCCCGTGCAGCACCTACACCTCCCCTAGCATGCCAGAGAATACGGCGGTGCGGGTGGAAGCCTACACGTGTCAGTACAGCGCCAAAGACATCGACCCCGTCAAGGACGTGATCGAGGAGCCGACGTCGACGGACGCACCGGAGCCGACGAGTGGGCCGGGATGGTCCTCGGATAGCGACTCCAGCAGCAGCACCAACGGCTGGCCACCGCTAGGCCAGCGCATCGCCTCGCTCTCTGGCGCGACGCACGTTGTGGTGGCCGCGGGCAGCACGGGCATCTACACCTTGCAGGGACCGAACGGCACCGCCCCGTCCACCGCAAGCGTACGTGGGCTGCACCTGTACTTCGCGCCTCTCTCTGCCTACTACGCCTACGCGGCCCCGAGAACGACGGTGGACGGCACGGCCATTGGCAACGTCTTTGCGGGGGCTCAAGGCCCTCCGACCTCGATGGACGACCTACTTGTCCTCTCGCCGAACGCCTCGGCGAGTCGCCCCTTCGCGCCGTGCGAGGGCTACAAGGACCAGTCCCGCATCACCCGCGTCCGCAAGAACACCATCACCGTGCACCACGGCAACACGAGCGAGGTGGGCTACGTGTGTGTCTCGCAGGACGGCAAGAACTACGTCCCGACTGCGCTGACTTTCGAGGTGACCGAGACCACGGTGCACGGCTTCATTCCAGCACCGCCGCGCACGTCATCCCCGGCGGGGCCGCAGGAGCGCCCCACGTGGTTGCCGCCTCTCTTCTGCCACAGCAGCTCCCCGGCCGCGTCGCCTTCGACGTCAGCGGACTGTGCTGTGCAGCAGACCCTCGCTATTCCAGAGCACAGCACCGGTACCGTGCAACTCGCCCTCCGCTATAGCAGCGGCAGTGGCAGCAATGACGGTGCGGTGGTCACGGCGCAATCGCCGGAGGTGGACACGGTGGTGTCCCACGTGCGTCTTTCCTCCAGGGCGGACTGCATGGGTGCCGATGTGCCATTCTTCTTGTTAGAGCCGGAGATCGCGCTGCAGCAGGCGGCGAGCGCGCGTTACACCCGCGCCACGTCCTCGTCCTCGCCTTCCACCGATGCGAAGGTGTACAGCATCTTTAGCTATCAGTACGCCGCCATCCGCGCCGCCCGGTTTTCCGCGCTGACGCCGCTGTACAACTCTTCCGCTGCGGCAAGCCAGCTGGCTCTGCTCCAGCCCCCGGTGGAGTACTTTGTGTGCGTCGCCGTGCAGAAGACCGCTGTGGCGACGAACGGCAGTGCTGACATGTCCCAAGCCGGCGCCGCCTCGCGACGTTTGTTGTCCTTGTGGAATGTTAGCACTCGCGGCAGCAGCAGCAGCAGCAACACGACGAACACAAGCCTGCCGTCACCACTCTGGAGCTCCTCCTCTGCGATGTCGTTGTCCTCCTCCTCCTCCTCGTCGATGGAGGCCGTCGACAGCCACGCCTTTCTCCTGTCCATCGCGGACCGCCTCACCGCGCGCACCTCCCTCAGTCCCACCGGTGCCGCGGTGCGTACGTATACCGCCGTGCCTGGGCTCAAGGCGCACATCGTCCCAGCTCCCATCTCCGTCAAAGGGATGTGGGCCCTCCCGCCTCGTCGCCTGACGCAGCGGACGTCGTCGGCCGCGCCAGCAGACAACACAACGAGCAGTGGCAGTGCGGCCCTCGCCACTCTTGTGCCGACCCCCGCAACGTTCAACCGCAGCGCCCACTACCTGCTCCGCCCAACGTACGCCTACAGCTACGGCGCGACGGCAGCAGCGGCGCAGCACAGTGCCCCCAACGCATCTGACGCCGTACCCTCGGTTTCGCATCTGCACATCCCGCAATATAGCTCCCCCATTCTTCTCTTGGACGGCCACGACGTGCAGCCCGGGATGCTAGCGCTGCTGTCGCAGGATCCCACCCGCTGCAACCGCCTGCAGCGCCTCCCACGCAACGACCCGACGATGGCAGCGGCGACGTGGCCAGAGTACCTCGACACGATGGTTTCCCTCAGCACGGTCTCCATGCGCGTAGAGTCAGACACGAATAGCACCAGCAGCAGCGTCGCGACGATGGCATACATGCAGCTGAACCTGAACCACACCGGCATGTGGGGCCACCACCCAACCCGCACCGACGATCTCTCCGCGATGGAGCAGACGTGGTACGTGTGTGTCGCCCACAGTCCGTTGAGCCCCTTTGTCCCACTGCGTGCGCCGTCGCTCAAGATTACGGTGCACCGCCTGCACGTTGAGCGTTTCGCCATGGATGCGAGTGCGGCCTTCACAAGCAGCGACGCCGTGGCTGCCGCGGAGGCCGCAGACGCCTCGACGACGCACCTAAACCTCAACACCGGCTTCGCTGGAATGCTGTGGGTGCACGGCGTTGATGTGCGGCTGTGGGCCACGACGACTTTGCACAGCGCGCAGGTGGCCTTTGCAGTGGTGATGCCGAGCAGCGGCACACCGGACGAGACAGCCGCGCAGTGCGCGCACTCGAACCTCTTCTACTCCCAGCAAGGGCTGGGTTTGTTGACGCAGGACAGCCATCACGGTCGTACCAACATGAGGATCGGCGCAGGTGCCGGTGGCGCAGAAGAGAACGAGGATGTGGAGACGAGCGTCGGCATGGTCATTCCGCTGGGATTCTTTCAACGTCAGTCGACGCGGCGCATGCAGTTGTGCCTCTCCGTTCCGCTTCCGTTCACGCCCATCTCGCTGTTGTCGTCGTCGTCAGCCCAGCACGCGGAGGACAATGCGGGGGCAGTAGTGCCCCAGCATCGCTTCTTCGCCCCTCTCGTGAACACCACGCTGGATGTTCGACCGATTCAGGTGCTGTACATGGGCCGCTACAGCGCCATTCCCACCTCAGCTGCAGCGCCGTCCACCACACTCACTACCTCCACCGCCACAAGCGGCACCGTCGTCCGTCTTGCGGAAGGGGCACGCGATGTGGTGCTGCCACTCACAGGGTACGGCATTCGGCCAGACATGACCATGTTCCTCTCCCGCCAGCTCTGCCACGGCGTCGCAACCACGGCGTCCACCACACTCGATACGCCGACGGACGCGGCACGTGTGGTGGCCTCGCAGAGCCTGCTGAACATCTCGGTGGTCTCGCTGTACGACCTGCCCAGCTCCTACTGGGACCTCTCCGCCGACGACGACAAGGACGCGGCAGACGATGCCGGCAGTGGCGGACGTGCGCATCGTCCTCGCGTCTTCGTCGTATTGCGCCACGACGATCTCCTTCGCAAGGCCGCGGCCGAGAACCTTTTCTGGAAGAACACCACCATCGACCCCTTCACCGGAGTCGTGAGCGTGACGCGGGAGCCGCTGAACGTGTGCCTCTACGCCCCTGGCACGGCAGCGCTCGTCTTCCCGACAGACTTTCAACTCGTCGTCGACCCGCCGCGGGTGACGTCCATTCGCAACTTGCCAAGCGATGCGGCGCTGATCGCGCGCGCGGCGGCGAGTCTGCCTGCCGAGACCCTCGCCGACACGACGTCGACGGCGGCAACGGTGGTGTACGCCAGCAGCATGGACCTCGTGGTGGAGGGCTTCGGCCTCGACGACGTGAACACGTGGCTGATGCCTGCCGTGGACTGCAGCAACGCGTCCAGCTTCCTCTGGCGAGCCCCGGTGAAGCTCTCTGCCCTCCCCTCCAGCCACTCGACCTCGGTTCGTATTGAGAAGAACACCGGTGCGGAGACGAGACCCCTTTACGCCAACGCGTCCCGCTACGTCGATCCGCAGACGTCCTTCTCCAGCTGGTTTGCCACGCTGCAGGCGCAGGAGACCGTGCGCTTTGGCGCGAATGTGTCCGCGAGCAGCGGACAGGTCATCCGCCGCTTCCAGTGGTGCGTGCGCATCGTCGAGGCCGACAACGGCGGCAGCCCCGCCTCGTCGCAGCTAGACGCGGACACCACCGGCTACGTCTCCACGCGCATCTCTTACCAGCTGCTGATTCCAACGGTGAGCGGCTTCTCGCTGGAGAACGCCCGCCGCGGCGCCCCGCCGTCGACGGTGCTGGCGCTGCCCACGCAGGACCCCTCGAAAGGCCGCTGGTTCACGATGCAGCTTGTGGGCCCCCTTGTGGATGTTGTGCACGCTATTGGCAATCCCCTCTACCTGTTCCTCGCCCCTGAAGCCTACAGCTGCCACGACGTCAAGAATGCGTACCTCAACCAAGGCCTCTACACCTTTGGCAACGCCTCTTTCGCCGCCGTAAACGGGTCCGCTGTCTTGCTGCCAAGGTGGCTGGCGGCTGCCGGGTCGTATCGCCTGTGCGCCAGCGCCATCTACCCATCCCTCGCCTCCGCTGAGGAGGACGTGGAGGCGGCCCTGCAGTTCTTCACGTTGGACGGCCTCCGTGTGCAGCTCGTCCAAGCCGTCTACGGCGTCTTCGCGCTGAACCACACGACGACGGTCACGGTGGAGCAAGGGCAGGAGTGGACGCTACCCATCTCGGGGTCGATGCTGACGAATCGCAGCGTCGTGCGCTTCCAGACCTCCGCGGCGAAGTGCGGGGAGCCGATGGTGTCCTTGAAGAGCGCCGTTGGCGGCGGCGGTGTGCTGCCGGACATCCCTATCCAGAACGATTTCACCGGCTTCTCCCTCTTCGGCGAGGATGACGAGTCAAGCGAGATGGAGGGCGGGACGAGCGTCGTAAGGAACGGGTTTTACATTGTGCTCTCGCAGAGTCTAATTCGCGCCATGACGGCGCCTGCGTCGTATGTGCTGTGCCTGCAGCCGCAGCGCTCCCTCGCCTGGCGGGCCGCGCCGTCGATCACGCTGAAGGTGGTCAAGCATGTGCGCCGCCCGACTCACTACAACTACTTCCCAGCCGATGGCAGCGAGGACGTGGCGGCGTTGACCGCGCTCGCACCGACGAAGGTGGCCTTGGCGTGGAACACGGGCGAAGAGAACATGGTGAACGTTGTCGGCGCGGCGGGGCAGCAGGTCTCGCTGGCGCTGTGGTGTCTGCCAAAGCCCAATGCTTCCACCACGGATAGCAGTAGTAGCAGCAGTAGCACTAGCAGCAGTAGCAGCGACGTGATCGGAGTGGACGAGGAGCTTGTGCCGTGCGGTGACCATCGTCGCATCATGTTCGTGAAGCCGCTCGACAACGACGACGACCCGTGCTTCGTGGATGCCGAGGCGGTGGACGAGGACGTTTTGCGTGGCCCCTTCGTGCTGGACTTCGGTGTGCTGACGCTGCCTCACGCCCTGAGTGAGGTGGACGGCGATGGCGGCTCAGCGATGATCATTCCCAACATGACTCAGCCATGGATCATGTGCATTGAAACAGGCCCAGAGCGGTGGCGGGAGCCGACCTACCCCATGCTGCAGCTGCAGTACACCCGTGCCATCCCCACTAGCTTCCGCCTTGGCGCCGACGACGCCAGCAACACGACGGCGCCGTTCCCGGCACACAAGGCCGACGTGGAGGCCAAGACGTCAGCAGAGGTGGACGACGCAACGGGCATGCCGCTTGGCGGCAACACAACCCTCATTCTCTACGCACAAGACAGCAGCAAGGTGGTTTACCTGAACGGCTACGGCATTGAGCGTGGACACAAGCTCCGCTTCGGCAGCTTCTGCGAGGAGGAGATGACTGCGCCATCAACAGGCGGCAGTGGCAGTGGTAGTAGTAGTAGTAGTAGCAACAACAGCAGCAGTAGCAGTGTCACGAATGACAGCGAAGACGATGTGAACCAGTACCTGACACGCGTGTCGGAACGCCAGCAGCTGGCGAACCCGCGCCTTTACACCGAAGCTCTCACGATCGAAGATGACAACGGCGTCTTCCTAGTTCCCAGCACGCACCTTCTTCAGTCCGAGGACGCGGTCAGTGGAGTGCGGGGCGTGCCGGTGTGCTTCTCCGCCAACGGTGGCGAGACCTACAAGAAAACGGCGTTGGCCCTCCGTGTGCTGCCCTCGCAACTGCAGACAGACACCGAAGCGAAGTACCGCAACCTGCTGGCGCAGATCCTGGCGAACACCCTTCTGGTCCCGCAGCGCAGCCGTGGCAGCGTTGACCTGTCCGCGTTGATGAAGGTGGCCAAGGGCGTCAAGGACACATCCGACACATCATCCGACACGACCATCATCGCGAGCGGTGCCAGCGTGGGCAGCTACGACGACGACGACGACAGCGTCACGGCCAATGCCAGCGCGCCGGAGGTCTTTGTACGAGTCGGCACACAGGTGCTCTTCTCGGCCTCGTGCAGCGTGAACACGCACGGGCTGCCGCTGCTGACGGTGACAGTGCCAAACGTGATTACGCTGACGAAGCACCACACGGCGGCCGTGACGGCGGAGCGGCTTTTGCTGTGCTTCCGCAACGTTGACGCCGCAGCCTCAGCAGCAACTGCGCAGGCCTCTGGCATAAAGGAAAACGCCGAGAACGAGGTGGGCGCCGTGACGGCCGCCTTCCAGTGGTACGGACTCTACTACCGCGTGATGGGCGTGCTGGTGGACCAGGTCGCATGGCACGCCTGGTCGCCGACAGCCGCTATGAAGGCGGACAACGTCAATCACGTCGTCCTCCGCCGTGGCGCCGACGACGACTTGCTGCTGCCAGTGCAAATGGCGTCCACGGTGGCGTCCGTCGCACCGTCCAGCGCGGCGAGTGCTGAGGATGAGCTGCTGCAACAGATTGAGCAGAGCCCCTCGACGCTGTCGCTGCTTTCGCTGACACGGCTCTATGTTGGCCGTCCATGCTTCCGCTCAAGCAGCTCGCCAAAGCCCGTCGCTGCCATCTCCCCCTATGTGGCCTCGTACGCTGGCGTGCAGCTGAGCTTCACCGCCAACACAGTCTCCGTCGCCCCGCTCTCGGTGGACCAGAATACAGCGTCCGCGGGGAGTCTGAACGGAACGTTGGTGGCCGCCCTGCCCAGCAGCGGCAATGTCTCGGTGCCGCAGTTCCCGCTGCAGGCGCGCGGCTCCGTCTGCTTCTCAGTCGACGGTGGTCTGCAGTACCTCGCCGTGGGCATCGCGCACTACACAGAAGATTGGGCGCCTACGCTGCGGGTGACCGTTGACGCCGAAGACAACGAGAACAATGAGGACGTGGCCGAGGTTGACGACGTGGACGAGGGCGACGATTCTTCCGCGCTGCGTGCCACGACGACTGCGATGCGGGTGTATTCGCAGAGCAGCACGACGCGACGCCTGATGGACACGCGCTTTGTGGATCCGCGTGCCGCAGCAGCCGAGGGCAGCAGCAGCAGCGTGCTGCAGGTCTTGGCGGACTTGGGCCAGCTGACGACCGCGATGTTGTGGAGCGGGTTCGTTGGCGCTGACGGGTTTGCGATGGATGGCCTCCTCTACATGCCGGCCTCTTCGCAGGTAGCGCAGGCCGGGTCGCAGCAGACACCGCAGCACCTTCAGTTCTCGCTGGACAACCGGATGCAGAACGTGTCAACGAACCTGACGCTGACGGTGGTGCCGTGGTCGCTGACGTGCTACGGCGCGACGGCGCAGCTCGACGTCTTTGTTCGCCAGCAGGACGTCGGACTCTACGCCAGCACCGCGGCGGGAGTGTGCAGTGCCGGCGTGCGTGATGGCGCCCGCGTGCGGGTGGTCCCGCTGAGCTCCGCCGCCTGCGATGACGCAGCTCTCGTGGATGCTACGTACGTGATGGACTTGCCGACGGTGCAGCCCGGCTCCTGGGGTGCGGTCTCGACCCCGTCGAGCAGCTCCTCGTCCACCGCATCGCCCTTCCGTGCCATGCAGCTGCCCATGGCGCTGCGTTACGTGCCTGAAGGGACGTACGCGCTTTGCCTGCGTCAGGACCTCCCCTTTGTCTCCAATCTGCCTTCCGAAGATGCCACAGGGAGCAGCAGCAGCAGTGGGGGCCACGGCGAGGCGGCAGCGGCAGCGGCAAACGAGGCCCTCTACACGGCCGTCTACGCACCGACGCCACTGCGCCTCCACATTTCCTCCAACTGGACCATCTTGTCCGTCAGCGGAGCGACGATGAGCGCGGACGACGGCGCCGCGACAGAGGAAAGCACGGAGACCACTTCGGTGAGCAGCGTCGTGGCGCTGGCACAGAGCAGCAATGCTGAGCTTGCGGTGACCGGCACTGCAGTAGACGTGCGCGGTGTGCCTCTGCTTCTGGCGCTGGCTCCGCGTACAGCGCGGACGGTGGCGCGACGCGCCGCGAACGGTGACCCGTCCGCCGAGAGCTGGACGTGGGCGAACGGCTGTGCCGGCGTGCCGGACACGTGGGACCCGCAAACGGGTGCCTCGCTGCTCGTGCACGACACCAACGCCACGTCTGGACGGCTGTTGTCGGCGCCGTGGCACAACGCACAGGACGGCGTGTGGCGAGTCGACGCCGCGTTCTTGCAGGAGGTGGAGTGGGAGGCGCTGCCGCCCTCTACGGCCTCCCCAGCCTTGGTGCACTACACTGTGTGCTACAGCGTGGACGGCGGTCTTACCTTCCACCCCGCTGGGGTGGCGCAGGAGGCCTTCGTGGCCACCACGAGCAACAACAACACCGACAGTAACAGCAACATCAGAAGCGCCGCACGGGTCCCCTTTACCGCAGTCGTGGTGCCGCCGACCATCACGTCCCTCTCGGCAAGTCGGGCCGCAGCGCCAGGCGTGGAGACACCCAGTAGTCAGCTGGGGTGGTCCCCAGCCGAGGCAACGGCCACGTCCGTACGCGTGCAGCTCCTCTCGACCAGTGCGACCGCCGATGCCGCCCTGACCGCGATTCCGCAAGTGACCGCCTACCACCGGGTAGACGGCGATGCGGCATTGCCCTACGCGACGCGGCCGAAGAGCTACGAGTACGCCTGGACGGGCGCGTTTGTTGGGAATGGTGTGGGCGCCAGCAGTGGACGCACCTTGCCTGCATCGACCACGTCAGCGGCAGAGGTGCCGACGGTGGCGGCTGCAGTGGCGTTGGTACGCACGAGCCTCTATGGTGCACGCTGCGACGGCGTCACGGCCGCCTCGGAGGCCTTCAAGAGCTTCACCGCGTCCGCGAACGCGGCGGACTGGAGCAACGCCAGCGCGGCCTCTCTCCTGGCAGCGCCGATCTTCGTGATGAACCTGCAGCACGGCGGGGTGTGGTCCGCGGCGGACACGGCAGCGGTGGACGAGTGGCGTCGTGCGCAGACAAGTGCGACCCGCGTGGCCGCCTTTGGCACTATGAACGCCGCCCTGTCGCACGAAGCGTGGGTGGCGAACACGGCAGCGATGTGGTCCGGGAGCGCCAGTGCGCCGTTGAACGGCTCACTGCTGACTGGGCACGCCACGACGGACCTTCTTGCCGCGGCGCGCAGCAACGGCGAGTCGATCCTGGTGTGCCTCAGCACCGACGGCGCGCACTTCTACAGCGCTGACGTGGCACGGGCGGCCTTCGCTGGCGCTTTGCCGGTGGAGCAGCAGGCGGTGACGGTGCACGCGATGACCACCAGCAACGCTGCAGCCGCGCAGCTCAGCCCGTGGCCTCTGTATGTGCGGGCTCGCGCGGCGCCTACGACGAAGGTAACAAACGCAACGACCACCGACGACGTCATCGTCACGCCGCCGCCGCTGTGGATGCGAGAGACCTCGATGGTGATGGAGCTGCTGGCCCGTCCGGTGGACAATACCAGCGCGAGCACAGCGACAGCGCCGCATCTCACAGTCGACGCAGCCTCTCTCACGCGCTTCCAGGCGGCGTTGGCCACGCAGCTCGGCGTTGACGCCTCGGTGGTCACCGTCCAGCTCGCTCGGTCTGGTGCCGTGGCTCTGCCAGCAAGCAATACATCTACTACCACCACCACCACCACGTCCACCGCTGCACCGGTGCAAGGGGCGTCCTCAGCGAAGAGTGCTGGCACGGAAAGCGTGCTGCGATCTGCCGTTGCGGCGGTGCAGGCACGCCACAGTGCCCAGCGCTTCGCCTCTACGGCAGAGGCGCCGACGCCAGCCGCTGCAGCACCGCAAGAGGTGCTCCTGCCGACCTACGCGTTGGTCGTCTCGATCATCGCCGACGCTCTTGCCTACAACACCACGGCGCAGACGTCGACGCTGACGGCCTCACCAGACCTCCTCTACCGCACCGTGAACGCACTCCGCGGAAACGTCTCTGGTCCCGCCCTTCTCTCTGCGCTGGTGTCCAGCACAGATGCCGAGAGGGTGCAGCTCTACACGCTCACTGTGAACTTCACGATGAGCAATGGCGATGACCTGCACACGGTGGCGACGACTGCGCCCAGCCTTCTCCCCGCTTCTCCGCC
Organism: Crithidia brevicula; assembly: GCA_030849845.1. Classification (NCBI taxonomy): domain Eukaryota; phylum Euglenozoa; class Kinetoplastea; order Trypanosomatida; family Trypanosomatidae; genus Crithidia; species Crithidia brevicula. The sequence goes on along the minus strand of JASAOD010001989.1, from coordinate 14,393 downwards.
GCAGGAAGTTGCGTGGCAAACGCTCTTTCTGGCGATTCCGTACGCGACGCTCACGGCAGATCCGGTGCCAGATGCGGAGGACAATGACACCACTTCGAAGGTGTCGTGGTGGGTCATTCCGATTCTGCTGATTCTGCCGGCTCTCATGGGCTATGGCACGTACTACGTGTACAAGAAGTACCTGAAGAAGGCGCCGGAGGCATCGCCCGCTGCGGAGGTCACCGTCGAGAACATTCAGTAGTTGCGTTATTGTTGTTGTCGTTGTTTTTTTCTTCCTCAAGCATGAAGCACGGAAAGTGAGTAATCGGTTTTTTTTCACTCTCTGTTTCGGTGTCGCAGTGGTCGATTCGTTGCTGTCGTGGTTCTGTTTACTTCTGCTGCTGTTGTTTATTCCTTTGCTGCAATGATCTCGCTCTTTGAAAATTCTTGGGTTTTTTTTCTTTTATTTCTGTTTGTATTTGCTGTCTTATCCTGACGTTCTTTGTTCTGCGTAGATAATCTTATTTACATATCTGTTCTTTGGTTATTTCATTCTTTGCTGTCTTGGTTTTGTCTTGGTCTTCCTCGAGTGCAGCCTTTATGAAATATATTCCCGCTGCTGCTGATTGTGGGCTTGCCGTGTCGTGTGGCGTTGGGTCGCATTTGCTGTTGTTGTTTTTTAGCCTAAATAATTGCTCAGATGCCAACAAAAACAAAACGGATGAAGCTGATTCGTTTAATACCTTAACGAGATCCCATTGATTCACTTCCGTATCTCTCTACCTTTTTGGCGCGGCCTTTTTTTTTGTTTGTTTTCTGATGCTCCTTTGTCTTTCTGTTTGGTATTTTGCCGCTGTATGTTGGAAGCAGTGCGTGGCTAATTAGGCCAGCGCTGTCTGTCGTTTCTCCTTTCGTTGTTGAATTTTCTAATTTTAATTTTTGTCTCTGCTGTTTGTTCTTTTCATTTTGATCTGTTTATCTTTCCAGTGGCGCATGTGTTTTGTCTCTTTGATGTTGTTTCCCTCTGTACCCGACTAAGTGATTTTTGTTATTTTTCTTTTTGATGCGATACTAGGTGATTGTTTGCGTTTTTAATCTTTTTTTCTCCTTTTGAGATGCCACGCGTTGATTGGGATAGCTGTTCATGGTTATTCACCGTGTGTTCTACTTTCTTTAATTTGAGGGGATAAGGTGAAAACGAATAATGGGAAAGAGGTGCATCTTCGGGTATTTCTGATGCCGCTGTTCTTTCTTTCCTGTTTGCCATGAGTTGTTGTTACATATCTGTATGTCTGTGTTTTCTGTTACTCGCTTCATTGTCGTTTCCTCTGTGTGCAGCTCGTGCACGAGAGTGTTACCCCGTTAGTACTGCCCTATCTTGTTTGTGTGTGTGAAGTACTGCACCCTTCAAACAAATTCAAAGCGAGCAACTCGACTTTTAAAGTAACATAAAGAAAACAGAAAAAGTGCAGAAAGTGGGGAATACTTTGTTGCGCGCGTGTGTGTGTGTACGTGTATGCAGCTCGGTAAAATGTGTCAGACAAAAACGTACGTTGGTGCGCATAAGAAGGCATTTCGCTTCCAATGGTGTTCAAATACTGGAGGGTCGCACTAACGATGTTTTGTTTTGTTTGTTTTTTCCCCCTCTTATCTCTCTTTCTCTCTCTTGCGGTGTCCCTCATGATGAAGAATAAGTATGCGAACACCGATGCCTTTACCAGTATGGGTAAAGAACGGCACATGTGAAGAGAGAACAACAGTGCTAGACGGTTCTTCAGCTCTCCCAAGAACGGTGGTATGCGCGCATCAGAAGCCTTGAATCCTTGTTTTTGCGGGCCTGATCTCTCTTGTTCAATTCTCTTTCCTCTCTTTCTCACTCTCATTGGTACTGCTCGCTTTGTTGTGCTTCTCTGTGCGGCGTTGGCCCATACATGTTTTACGAGGGGACCTTTTCTTCTTGTGATTAATGGTCGAACCTGGCTCAACACTGTGCGCTTCATCTCCTGCTCTTTCTCAGTTTTAAATTCAAATAGTTACACCAGAAAAAAAAACAATACTTCTTCCATTATTATTATATATTTTTTTTTGGATCTCACGCCATTTAATAACGTTATCAGACATACAAACATCTTTATACACGCTCTTATATATCCACCTTTCGCTTTTCTTATTTCTTCCGATATCGTGATTGTGTGGTCAACAAAAAAGGAAAACATTTGCTTGCTATTCTGTTACTACGAATACCACTGGCTCATTGACTTTCTTCTATATATTTTTATCCGTTTTATTTGTTGCTGTAGTGAGATCATAAAAACAAAACAAAATTTCTGCAGCAATCATGGCCGAAACTCGCAAGCGCACGGAGTCGCTGTCGAAGATCTACTCGAAGAAGCCCATCAGCGAGGGCTACAACCTGTGGGACCGCGAATACCTCCTGGCCGCCATGCGCGTCTTTACCTTTAAGGCGGAGGGCGCCCCGCCCTTCGTCCTCGCCCTCTACATCGATGCCCTGGCGGAGATCACCTTGCAGATGCGCGACTTCGAGGACGCCGCCGAGCAGTTCGCCATCGCAGCGGGCAAGTATCAGCTCATTGACCAGAAGATCCTCGCCGACCTCATGCGCTTCCGCGTGACGGAGGTGTCCAGCAGCGCCGAGATTGCGCTGGAGCAGGTGAAGGCCTACCTCGAAGCGCACGACCCACAACGCAACGGCGGAGGCGAGGGCGCCAACGCGCAAACCAAGTCTGCCTTCGCCCGCGTGCACGCCTACCTGGCAGACCTGCTTCTGCGCTCGGTTGAGGACGACGGGCTGACCGGTCCCGGTGCGGCGCCGCGGTCCACGGATGCCCTTGTCCATGCCCGCGCTGCGGCGGAGCTGGCGGTTCGTCTGGGCTGGGATCGGGATCACTGCGGGTACCTGGTGCTGGGGGACGTCTACGTGGCCATTGGCGACTACGCCAAGGCCAAGGAGGCCTTCGGGAAGGCGCTGGAGAAGTGCCCGCATTACGCCAAGGCTCTTGAGCGGCAAATCGGCGTGCTGCAGCAGCTTGCCCGGGCTGCCGAGGAGCGCGGGGACGAGGCGGGCCGCACCGAGGTCAACAAGGAGCTGCTGCCACTGCTAAACCGGAGCATCGAGGTCCACCCGCTGGCCAACACCTTCCGCGAGAAGGCCTTCCTGCTGAGTGAGCTCCAGGGCGACGAGGCAGCGCTGGCCTTTGTGGCCGAGTCCCTCGAGCACCCGCCGCAGGAGGAGATCGACGTGGTTGGCAGCTCGGCGAAGGAGACGACGTCGACGCTGTTGAAGGCCAAGGCAGCGATTCTCGCGGATGGGGACCAGCTCGATGCCGCGTTGGAGGCGGCCAACAAGGCGCTGGCGGTGAGCCCGAACGATGAGGAGGCGCAGTCCATTGTGCGTGACATCCGTGAGTCCATGTCGGCGTGATGTGCGTGGCCCCCTCCAAAAAAGAAAAAACGAGGAAACGCTCGCGCGAGAAGGCGGAGAGAAGAAGAGAGGCGGAGGCGGAGGCGGAGTGGCAGTATACAGGGGTCTACAACACTGCGTGATGAGAGAAGCAGGCCAACTGGAAAGGGACTAGGAGGATTAGGAGAAACAGAAGTTAAAAGAATACATAAACCCGTCCCGTTTTCTGCTTCTCTCTCGTAGGTCTCGCGTACGCACTCCTCTGTCTCTGCTGCGTTTTCTTTTGCCCTATCTCTCTCTCATCTACTACTTTGCATTCAATGAGCAATGGCTCTCTCATTTTTTTTTCTTTCCCCCCTGTTTGTATCTGTGTTTGTGCCCTTACGTGCGAAAGTGGATCTCTTTCGTTGTTGCTGTTGTTGTTGTTGTTTTAGCGTACTCGCACAACCCAAAGAAGGGAGAAGATAGTACTCGGTGAAGCAGCGCTACTGCTATGCTAATCGGCTCTCGAGCCGCCTCTTTAAAAAAAAAAAAAGGAATTGTTGGTTTATTTGTTTGTTTGCTTGTTTTTTTCTTTTTGTGTGTGTAAGGTTTGGTGCACTTAGTATTGCTGTCTTTTGCAACGACACACGTTGATGTGCCCGAGCACGCGCCCTTTAGCTGATGCTGGTAGCTGTCGCTCTCTCTCTCTCTTTCTTTTCCCTCTTTTGTGTATGATGCACTCAGTCAGGTATTGAAAGCCAATTCGTACTGAAAAGTATTTTTTTTTTTTTATAATGTTGCGTGTTCGTTGTGAACGCTGTCTTTGTTATGCTTCCTCGTCTACCGTTGTGTTTGCTGTTTTAATCTTTGGGTTATTTGTTTCTTCCACTACGTTTTTCGTCGTAGCGCAACCTACCTAAAGAATTCCAAAACCCCCCCGAAAAAAAATGGCTTTCATTACAATCAACGCAACTGTCCTCAATGATGCCAGATATAAGTTGAATCTGTGTTGCTGAGCAGAAATGATGATCGCGTACAAAGGCAACAGTCACTCCTACCCTCGTCTATTCTAAGAAATGTGGAGTCTCTCTTGATCTTCGCCTTTCTGTTCTCCTCTAGACTGGTTAGAACCTTTTGTTGTTGTTGTTCTCGATTGTTTGTGAGAAAGGCTCAAGGCACTGCAGATGTGGAAACGACGAGGTTGTGGGCCTATGTGTGCCAGCCTACAGCACCTTTGCATCCCGCACCCTGCTCCCGTAACTCTCTCTGAAGGGAAGTGACGTTCAGTAGGCTGCGAACATCTGCGCAGCGCACAACGGATGACACTATACACAAGTGATCGTTGGTCTCTTCCTCTTCGCCTGTGCGTTCTTGATTGTTGAGTGAATGCGAATTGTGTTCTTTATTGATTTCTCTTACTCGCTCGCTCAATTCTCGCCCCTTTTCATGCTATGCGAATTGTGCACTGTGGCCGCTTGCTGCGCACATCACCTACACTCGCACACCTCCACAGCTCGTCCTCTACGTGCTCATTTGATCAAACAACTTCCTCTTTTTTGTTTGTTTGTTTGTTTTATCGTGGTGTTCAAATCGCACCCAAACAACAAACGTTTATTTCGGCTCGTCTACATTGAGCTGAAGAGAACCATTTGCGTGTCATCAGACAAAGTCCTTCAGAAAAAGACAAAGAAAGCAACACCAACAGCCCGCTCATTGTAGCTGTTTTTCTGTGCCATCTGCGAATTGCACCGCTGACTATTCTCTTTGTCTCAGTGTACCGACCTGCTCACCACTCTTGCTTGCTGTTTTTTTTTTTGTTGTTGTTTTTCTGTTGTTGTTGCCGTTGTGGGCGTTACACTTTAATCCCTCAACTCATTCCTTTTTCTTCTTTTTCTGCATTCTCGGTATTTATCTAAAAGCGTTTACGTCACAACTCCGTTTTTACTCTACCTAGTGCCTTTCTTTCTTCATTTTCTTTGCTTTGTTGTTGTTTGTTTTCAGTCGCACGTCTCTTCCACTTCGAGTTTCATCTCTCTCACTCACTCTCCGTTCTGCCCCTCTGTTCCTCTTTTTTTGTACAATTTGCTTTGTGTTTGTGTGTGTGTGCTTTTTCTCGAATTTCTCGTCTCCTTTTGCGCCTGGCGCGTCTGCCCCTCACAAGTCTTTGTTTTTCGTTTCTGTCGTTGTTTTTTGAGGACGAGAAACGACGGCAAGCTTTGAGGCCACTTTCCTCTTCTTTTTTTTTCTTCTTTTAGACACTCCTCGTCGTATAGATGTGCTTCCAACGGCAACCTCTTAAGAAGATCCGTTTAGTTGTGTATTTGCCCCCCAACACGAAACCTTCTTTTTCATCTAGCGAAAAGGGAGGCCCATAAAAAGCCGCGTGGTCGTCGCTCAGCGTTAATAGCTTTATTTCTTATTATTATAATTTTCGTTTTGGGGTGAGAGTGTGGGTGGTGTGTGTGCGTGCACTCATTTGAGTACAACTTAGTGTGAGAGGCTTCGCAGATTTCATTGAATACTCTACTCAAGGGATTAGTTTTTCAGTCTTCTTTGTTTGCCTCTCTTTCTCCTGCTCTGCTCTATCTTGCCAATTCTAGCTTTTTTCACAATTTTCTTTTCTTTTTCTTTTTCCTTCTTCTCTACTTCAATCCGTCTGACTTTCTGTTGTTGTTGTTGTTTTGCGCTCTTTTGTACAAAGCTGCTCTGTCACGCAGCACGAGAATATGCGAAGCTCAAAGCGGCTAAGCGCTTCCGGCCCGATACCCTCCCACTCTGGCGCAGCAAGCTCTCCGGCATCCAGCTCCTCATGCGCACCGCCACCGTCGTCCTCCCCCGCCTCCTCACCATCGCCTTCGCACTCGCGGGACGACAACAAATTTTCGCGGCAACGAAACCCGAAGAAGAGCAGCGGCCGACTATCGAGTGCGGCGAACACAAATGCTGGTGCGACGGGGCGGAAGAGGGCGAGCAGACGAGGCACAAGCCGTGGCCAGCGAGGCGGGAAGGGGGGTGAAGAGCGTCAAGACATGAAAGGGCGTACGGAAGCGGCCCCCACTGTTTCCCCTCAGCCCTCACGTGTGGTGGAAGGCGGCGAAGAATGTCTCGCTGCCAGAGCCACAACCCCTTCTGCTGGGGCAAGGAGCGGCGCATCCACGGCCAATGTCCACAACGAAACGAGCAGCAAGAAAGGAAGGCGGAATCTATGCACAAAAGACGGCAACAGAAAGTCCAACAAGCAAAACGCCTCGGTAGAATCTCCTCGGTCACCGCAGCGTAGCAGCGACGAGAATCGTGCGAGCGGTGTTGAGGTGGAGCCTCTCCCATACACATCTACCCAAAAAACAATCGGAGTAGCTGACGTGGTTGCGTCAGAGAGCGCTGCAGCAGGCAAGCATGATGGCCAATCGAGTGCAGCTCCACAAGATCAAGACGCCGCAAAGGCGGCCCCAGCGTCAACGAAGCGACAAGCCGGACTGCAAGAGAAGCCGCGAGCTCGCAACGCGATGAACGGCACGTTGAAGAGGAAGAAGAACGTGAAGAGTGTCACTGCAGGCCTCTCTGCTGGCCGCGTCTGCCCGAGCGCCGGTGTGCCGCCGTCGTCGCCACCACTGCCATCACCGCAGCCAGCAGCGCCTTCGACAACCGAGGAAGGTGCCGTACCTGTGCCGGAGCCGCAAAGTGTATCTGCTGCCACATCCGATAGAAACCCTTCGCCCCGCGACGCCCTCGCCATCGCCCTTCACGACCCTGCCATTGTGCAGCACCACGTGCGTCAGGCCTCTCTGCAGGAGAGCGGGGCAGCACCGTCAGACCCACTCGCCGCCTCAACAAGTGTGCTGGAGGTGCTGGCGAAGATCCCGGCTGACCCGTGTGTGGTGAAGGTGGTGAGCAACGCGACCGTCCTCTCTGTCCTCCCTGCGTCTATCGCACAGGCTGGGCTGACCGATGGCCGCGGAGGAGCTGCGACGTCTACGGAGGGCCACAACAAAGATGCTGAGACCGATGCGTTTGTGCCATCCCTGGCGACGAACGCGAGCAACGCGACTGTCTCTCCACCCGCTGCGACGGTGTCTGAGGAAGATGTGCAGCTCAGTCGTCGGGGGCTGCGCTTCAATGCTGCACCGTGGCGTCCGACCAGCGCGTCGTACGCACTCGAAGGTGGGGCGGAGGCAGTGCTGGGGGCGACGACGGTGTCCGTGCCGTTGTACTCGACGGCCTTCGCCCTTCCATCGACGACGACGACGACCACCGCGGCAGCCGCAGGTGACGCAGATGTGCCCACCGTAACGATCACCTCCTCCCTCCGTCAGACAGAAGAAAAAGCCGCCGCCGCTCGCATCGCCACGACGCACCTTGCCACTGCAGAAGGCGCCGTCCATGCCCGAACGCTCTCCCCCTCCCCCTCACCACCATCACCGTCGACACAGAGTCGAGGCAGCGGCGGCGTCGCCAGACACGGCCCGGTACTGCCAGTGACAATGGCCGCAGCAGCAGCAGCAGCAACAGCAGCCACCACGCCGGCATCCGCCGTGCTCTTTGCCGCTCAGCTAACGCACATGGTCTCGCCCAAGTCCCTCTACGCCGCACCAGCCTCCACCGACAGCACGGGTGGGATGCATCTGCGCAGTCCGCAGTCCCTCGTGGGGACTCCGGGATCGTCGGTGGCGCTGTCGCCTGCGGCCCTGCAGCGCGACACCTCCCCTCTCGGCGAGAGCGTGGGTAGTCTGAGTCGCCATGGCACTCCTGGAGCAGCGGCGATGGCCATGGCTGCTGTGCCAGCAAGTTGCGGTGCCGCAACGCCGCCCAGCGTCGACTGTGCCCGTGCAGGCGCGCACGACGCACCGCTGTTGACCAACTCCTCATCTTCCTCCTCGGTTGCGGCAACGCTGGCGTTACCGCCCGTCTGGGGCACCCGCTCCTCCACCACCTCCCCATCCTCTCCGCTGGGACGGGAAGAGGACAGGACAAGTCGCGGTAGCACGCCGCCGCTGGTGTCGCCTGCGCTGCACTACTGGAGGGCTGCGACGAGCACCACGAGTGCGGTGACAGACACCACCATCACGGCTGCCATAACCGCGGGTGCGGCGGCAACAGCAGCAGTAGCAGCATCGGCAGGGGCGGACCGCCCAGCCACCGCCCCGGCCATCCGGCGCTCTGCGATGACTGTCACCAACACCGCAACGGGAGCGCGAATGTCCTCCTCCACGCTGACGACGCCGTCCGGCTCGCCGATGGGGCAGTGGGCGGTCGTGGACGGCGCCGGTCGCGCACAGCTGAACCACTCGAGCAGCTCAGCCCTCGCAGCTGCCTCGGAAGGCGCCAGCGGCACGGCGGCCTTGACGCCACCGCGCGTCGCCGTGAGCGGTAGTCAGGCGATCTCGGCGAAGGTGCGCTCGAGCGGCTCGACGGACTACAGTCCTCGTGAGTTTCCTGCCATGCCCTTTCCCGTGTCCTATGAACACGCCACTGCAGGACCTACTCCCTCGTACACGCAGCCCCAGCAGCAGCAAGCGAATCGCTCCCTTAGCAGCCTTGGTGCTACTGGCAGCACTCACAATCTGGCCGACCTCAACACAGGCAACACCACCACTACCACTGCTACTACAACAACAACAACAACAGCAGCTGCGCTTTCACTCCCGGGAGCAGTAAGTGGCAGCTATAGCAGTCCGGTCGGCGTTGGCGCGTCGCACAGCGGTGGGTCGAGCCTTTCTGGCAGCCCGCATATCAGCCACCAGAACTCCTTGTCCGTGCAGCTGCCACGCAACGCGTCGAGCAACGCGTTCACTGCTGGCGAGAACACCTCCTCTTCGCTGCTGCTCTACCAGTCCGGCCGGTACACGGGACACAGCGCGTCGATGCAAGGCGAGAGCGATCTCGATCGGGTCCGGCACAACCGCGTCGCGGTCTCGGACTTTGCCGCGAAGGATGAGACCACACTGGTGGACACGCTCTTTGCGGATGCCGAGGCCGACGTGGTGGAAGATGACGAGAGCGAAATGGACCTCGACGACGGCCGTGGCAGCGCGGCAGGCGGGGACTGGTGGCCAGCCTATCCCATGGGCACCTCCCCACACCTCGGCATGCACCCAAACGAGGCCTACACGCGGGCCTACGTGAAGCAGCAGCAGCAGCAGCGCTCCTTTGCCTCGTCGCCCACGATGAGTGGCGGCGGGCCAACCTTTGGTGGGGGCTACTGGTACCAACCCGGGAGCACTGCAGGCGGGCCTCGGCAGTCAGGTGGAGGTGCGGGGACGACCCATCCGCGCTTCTCCCCAGACCATCGCAATCACCGCGCCATCTCTGCCAGCTGTGCCAGTGTAGCCTCGTCGACGATGTCGCTGCTGGACCCTCGGCAGCCTCCAGCTGACCTTGGCGCAGTTGCCTACGACATCGGCGACGATGAGGAGGAGTGGGAGATGAACAGCAGCGCCTACGCAGACAGCCTGGATGAGGCCCAGATTCAGTGGATCGAGGAGCAGCTGAAGGCCACCGAGAACCCGGCTGGCTACTTCTAAGGCCAGAAAAGGGGAAAAAAAAACAGAATGCTTGGACGTGTGTGTATGTATGTGTGTGTGAGGTGTGAGGTGAAATGAGATGCCACAGCATTTGTTATTGTTGTGCTGCGTGACGAAGCGTTGCGGTTGAAGCGACACCTCGTTTTGTTTTCTTCTTTCCCTTCTTTTGGCGTACACATGGTCTCTACGTGTAGGTTCATTTTTTTTTTCCTGATGTTGTTGTTGTTGTTGTTGTTTTTTGTGTGTGTGTTTTCTCCTTGGTCGACATCTAAGAGATTTTCCAAATCTCAAAGCTGGAGAACATATTAATGGAGTCGTCCTGAATGGGTTGTGTGTGATGGTTGACTTATGTTCGGGGAGATGTGTGGCGATTGAGTCTGTGTGTGTGTGTGTACATGTGGTTATGTTCCTTGCGATATACTTCTAGCACGTACTTGAGGCGTTTCATGAAAGCACAAGCACGCCTCTAGCCGTTAGCTTTCTTTCTCTCTCTCTCGTGTTCACGTCCCTCTTTGGGTTCCTTTTTCTTCTTCCTTGCACCTCTCGCGCAAAGCACATTGTGGTGGAGCAATTTCGTCCATCATCAATATCCTCTACGATTTATTCTTTATGCACCAGAAAAAAGGGGGGAAAAGGTCTGTATACACTTTTGGTGCAACGCGCGCACACACGTGTAATAAAAGAACATCAAAAAGGCCGAGCGTGTACGTCTCACCGGTAGAGTTTGACTCTCCTGTGCTTAGGTTTGCAGAGAAACTTTCAAGTACGACCTTCGTTTTTTTCCCCACTGCAGCGTGTGATCAGCTATGCTGCTCGATTTTGTTGTTATTGTTTTGCCTCGGTGCAACTGTGGCGCCACCCATGCGAATAGACACGTTGTTTTCTCCAGCAGTTTCAACCTCGACGGCTGCTGTTGTCGTCTATCGTCTTCTTTCTTTCTCTTTGTTTTTCCTTGAGTACATGCTTCGTCAGCCATCCAATCTCTTATGTTAAATTACAATTGTTTCACCTCCTCTTCTCGCTCTTTTCTCAGGTGCTGCCTCTACTCCCTCACACATACGCACACACACAAAGCCATCTAACTCCCCCCCAACCATCCCCACATCATTCGAAACCCGTAGCGAAGCTTAATTTGTTAATTCTCCTCTCAGTGTTTGTCTGTGCCTTATTTTTTGGATAGACAAAGGAGCTCGACTCGCCTCGCCGCACTGCCTAAAAAAACAAAACGCTTCTTCCTTCTCTCTCTCTCCCAGTCTCTTCCCCCCAACAACACACGTCATTGCGAAGATCCACTGCGGCACCATGCTGGCCAACGCCTGTAGTCGCCTTCAGCGGCCGCCGCCGCAGCAGCAGCACCGTCACCGTCCTCCTGCCCTTCTCCTTCTCCTCTCCCTCGTCTTCCTCCTCGCCGCCACCGGCGTCGTCCAGCCCGCGCAGGCCGTCATCTACACCACCGCCATCTCCACAGCGAACGCCCCTGCCGAGTACGGGTCCAGCGGGACCATCGCGGTGGAAGGCCTCTATCTGGCCTGCCGGCGTGCCACCAACGCCTCTGCCACCAACACCAATCGCATGGCGCTCACTATCCGCACAGAGGCGATGGCGAACATGGTGAGCGACGTGGTGGGCACGGGCACCTACTACATCGCGGGTTACTACGATGCCACCGCGAACGGCTGGTTTTGGAGCGACGGGCTGTCCGGCACGACGACGCAGTTCGGGGTGGGGCCGAGCTCCACCCCGGTGAACAACCTTCTGGTGCTGAACTGGGCAACGGGCTACCCAAAGATGGAGTCGAGCACCTCCAACACCGTGGGCAGCCTCAAGTACATGGTGTACGACGGTGTACGCAAGGGTTGGGTGAACGTGGCGGGCACGGCGACCTACGACGGGGCGGCCTGCGAAAGCGAGGACAACCTCATCGACGGCAAGAAGAAGTTTCCGTGGTGGGCCATCCTCATCATCGTGATCGCCTGCGTCCTTGTGATCGTGCTGGTGATTGTGGTGGTGTGCTGCTGCTGCAAGAAGAAGAAGGAGGTGGTGGAGGAGTCGAGCAGCGACGAGGATGCAGAGGACGGAGATGAGATGACCTCCCGCTCCTTCAACGGCAGCCGCAACGCTTCCTTCAACTCTCGCCGCCCGGGCAGGGCAGGGGCCAAGTACGCGGCCCCACGCTCCAGCGGCTCCTTCTCGTCGCGGGGGTCGAGCTACAGTGCGGCAAGTAGAAAGTCTGGCTGGACCGCCAGCACAAACAACGACAGCTACTCCTACTCTGTGTCGCCTACGGAGTCCCGCAGCTCGGGCTGGTCGTCATCGGATAGCTACTCTTCCGACAGCGATAGCCGCTCCTCCTCTAGCTCAGACTCGCGCTGACCAGGTGTGCGGAGAACAGAATAGAGAGACAGAGACAGAGACAGAAAGACAGAGGCCTTTCCGAGTGCGTTGTAGTGTACTACACAACGAAGAAGCACGCGCCTCTGTCCTGGTGTTCTCGCCTTGCTACTTGTTTTCTTCTCCCCACATCCAAGCGCACGCGCCTTTACACCTCATTAGCTTATCATAATCATAATCATTATTATTATTTATTTTTCTCTTTGTTATTGCTTCCTTTTTTGTTTGTTTGTTTGTTTTACTTTCCTCACCCTCTATGCGGTGCTCTACTACGGTCATGTTTCATTTTAAACCGAATGTAGTGGCTGTGTTTCTTTTCCCTTTTTTTTATGTGGGTACGTATTCTCCTTTATCCGAAGGGTAAGATGACCCTCACTGTTTTCTTTTCTTCTTTACCTTTTCCGTTTCCTTTTTTTCTTTCTCTTTTTTTCTTTTTTTTCGTTATTCAGCTCTTTCCGGAGACGCCAGATTCTTTTGCTTTGTTTCGTCTGTCTTGTTTCGATATTTGTAATTATGTTATTTCATTTTTGTTATTTTCCTTTCTTTCCATCATGCAGCAGAGAATGCACTAGCCATTTGCACATGTCCACCAAACATCTTTCTTTTCTTTTTTTTTTCTTTGCTCCGTTTTTTGTGTGGCGACCGAAGTGTAAAGAAGAAGCCTCCTGTGTTGCTTGACTTTCATTACTGTTATTTTTTGCTATGTTTTCTCTCTTTTTTGTTGTTTTCTTCTTCCTTTTCTTTGATTGGCTTTTTTTTTCTTTGTTGTTGTTGTTGTTTTCTTGAGCAATCGAGACGTATGTGCATAAACATCCTTTAGCGATGTTGAGTGGGATGATCCTGTTATTTTTTATTATTATTATTTTCTGGATCTAGTTTTGCTTTCTTTCTTGGTAACTGCTGATGTCGAAGTTCTTGTGTGCTTGTTTATTTTCTTCTGAGAGGCCCACTCGTCGAGTCCCTATCCGTTCAATGTCGGCTGCATCGCGGATGCGAACTGGGACACATGTTTGGTGCACTGGACTTAAAATTACCAGCGGTGTTTCTCTCTCTCTCTCCATGTATTAATTTCTGTTTTATTTTGAGCGCACCGTTTTTCCTTGTGAAACGGAACCGCTGTGCAAAGTCACTGATGGTTGTTCTTTTTCTCTTTTTTTGTTTGGCTTCGTCGTACCCCTCTACTCCATCGAGTCGTCTGATCCATAAATTCTTATGCGATGAGAGTCTGTTTTTTCTTTGTTTTTCCTTTTTGCGCCTATTTTCTTACTGGTGTTGCTAAGTTACCGCCTCCCTCCCCATCTCTTTTCTTTTTCTGTTTTTTTCTGAAATGTGAATTGACGTTGGCTACGTGTCTGATTTCTTCTCTTTCTCTTTCTCTTCTACCGATAGAAAAACAAAACAAAAAAAATCGTTGCTGAATCTCAATGTTTGTTCGGATTCTTCACCGTGGCGAATATCGACGCAAGCCGCCACCGAGTTGTTGTTGTTGTTGTTTTTTTGTTTTTTTCATTATGAGTTGCCTTGGCGGTAGAGAGAAATGGGGTGCGCAGAGGGAACCTCTTCCGCTGTGACGTAAGCGCACCCATGCGTGTTTCTTGCGCCTCTCTTGGTGCAGGCTATAAAGAGAAACTCTTCTGTGTGCTTTCTTCCCCTCTGTGTGTCTCTCCTGTCGAGTTTGGTTCGAAACCCTCATCAGAGACCTTTACTGGTGGGTGGACAGATTATTATTATTCTTCTTCCACTTCTCTTAAAGCCGCTCGGTTCAGCACCGCGTGATTGTCGTTGCGTCATCCTCTCCACGTTTTCTCGTCAATTTTCCGTCTCCCTCTCTACCTCATTTACGCGGTGAATTATTTCTCACTTTGTTTGAATGTGTATGTATGTGTGGTACTACTAGTGCATCCGCAATCATTCGGTTTTGTTGTTGTTGTTTTTGCCGAGCGCACTGCGTCTTTCTGTCGTCTTTTTGCTCTCGCTTGCGTGTAGCCGACCCCTGCGGATATTCTCATTCCACAACTTGAGTTGTTGCCCGCGTGTAAAGTCTTTTTTTGTTTGATTTGTTTTTTTTTTTTTATCCTCTCATTCTCCCCTCTCATCAC